>MU226881.1:1066125-1103033 GCA_018584345.1 Thuja plicata | reverse complement strand
ATTTGAGACTAAGTCAATTAAAGACAATTAGGAAGGAGAATTTTCCTAGTACAATAGGACTTCGATGATGAGAAAATGCACCAAAATTGATTAGAATTGTAAGGTGCCAATTTTGGGGTGTTACAAAATTAAGATCAAAGATTAGAACATAATCTCGTTCAATAATATTTTTCATGAAAAAAGTAGATTGCAATCAGAATTGAATGTGGCTAATGACCTTATTATTAAGAATGGTATGGATGCCCAAACTTATGCTCTAGAGAAGAAACTTAAAAGTGATCTTGAAGAAGTAATTTTGAGAGAGGAGACTTACTAGAAACATAAATCTCGAGACACTTGCCTTGCAGATAGGGATAGGAATACATATTTTTTTCATGCTTCAACAAAATGAAAATGCCTTCAAAAAAATATTGTCTGTACTAAATCTGAAAATGAAAAACTAGAAGAGGATAATGATATTACAGCTGCAGGAGTCTTCTTTTTCTCAAATCTGTTAAGAAAACAACAGGTTCATTTTTGACAAACTATTTTGGATCCTATTCCCAACTGTGTCTCTAATGCAGATAATTCTATGCTTTTGGCTCCCTTTACTCTACTTGAGCTTAGAAATATTGTTTTTCCATGGCCCTGGATAAAGCTCCAGGACTGGATGGACTTACCATTCTTTTATTTAAAAAATGTTGGGATTTCATGGTTCATGACATTTTACTTGTGCTTGAGGAGGCCAAAATTCATAGAACTATGCTAGAAGAGCTCAACCATACTTGGATTTCCCTCATTCCAAAGAAAGATAATTCCCAAAAATTTGTAGATTTTCATCTTATCTCTCTTTGCAACTCACTTTACGAATTTTTTACTAAATCCATTTATGCCCAGTTGGCTACACTCCTTCCTTAAATCATATCCAAAGAACAAGGGGGCTTTGTCTGTAGTATAGAAACTCCGGAAGGTGCCATTGTGGCACATGAAATCTTGCATTCAATTTGATTACAAAATAAACCAACTATGGTAAGTTACTAATGATTAAATATATTTTGAATGCCATTCCCATTTACTTGATGTCAGTTTTAAACATGCCAAAGTTGTCAATTGAAGAACTTGAGTCCATTCTGAGGTATTTCCTTTGGGCGGATAATGTATCTCAGAAAAAAAAAGTTACCTCCTCCTGCTTGGAGCAAGGTATGCACTCCTAAATCCATCCAAGGTGCAGATGTAAGGGACAATAAAGCTCTAGGTGCCAAATTAAGTTGGAAATTATATTAAAACCTGATTTCAAAATGGGCTAGGCTTATGAGATCTAAATACCTTGATCCTGATGAAAGGGACAAAATATTTATGATTTTAGTTCTACCTCGGTGATCTACCATGTGGAATTTCATGGTATCTTGTCAAGACCTCATTCTGCCCTCACTTTCTTGGTTAATTCATGATGGCTCAAAATCTTGATTTTGGGAGGACTCGTGGAGTGGACATATTCCCTTGTCTCATATCTGGGATTGACATCCTTTAGATGATCACCTAAAAAAAGTATGGGGTGACAACGTTTGTCATTATATAGATATTCAAGAGGGCACTGCATCTTGGAAAGACTTGATTGGTCTTAACAATATTTTAGATCTGGTAGTGGACGTTCATAGGGAACTTACCTCCATGACCTTTTTGTTTTCACCTCTTGAGGATGAGCTTATTTTTCTTGGGTCCCCTTCTGGTCAATATACAGTTAAAGATGGTTATAATTCTAATTTTCTCAATCTTTCTTCTAAGTCTTGGCCGGTTAAATTATTGTGGGGTTATACATGCCTTCCTAAAATGGGTGAATTTTCCTAGTTGGCCATTTAGGATAGGGTCCTTACTGGTGCCAAGCTTGATAGATTGGGGATCACTGTTGTCTTTCCTTGCACTTTGTGTGGATATTTTATGGAAGCATTTGACCATTTATTTCTCCATTGCCCTTTTGCCCTCGATTATTGGTATTGGCTTTGTCATAAGTTAGGCTGGTCAAAAGCTATTGGCCCTAGTCTTTGTGACCACTTTAAAGCTTGGCCCCTTTTAAATCACTCCTCTACATTTGCACCTCTTTGGGAGATAAACAACTCGATAATTATTTGGAATATTTGGCTTGAAAGAAACCATAAAGTATTTAGAGACAAATCTACTTCATAAAGTGAGGTGATTAACAAGATAGAGAAGTCTATTTCGAAAGTAATGTTGTCATATCATGTCAAGTTGATCAAAAGCAAGAAAACCTTTACTAAATGGGATTTATTCATTCATGGCAGATGGCCTCTTCTTCAATCCCTTGTACCTCATGGTTTTCAACCTTATGACTCATCATATTCTTCCTGCCTATTGGCTTCTTGGTCTACCCCTCCTCCCATATTTTTGAAATTGAATTATGATGGTGCATCAAGGGGAAACCCAGGAATATCTGGAGCTGGGGATGTTTTAAGAAATTTTGATGGGAATATCATTAGAGCTGTTTGCAAATAATTACCCCTAGATTATAATAATGTTGCGGAGGTAGAAGCTCTTCTACTTGGTCTTTCTCTTGCAACTTTCATGAACATATCTAACATCACAGTGAAAGGAGATACAATGGTGGTGTATAATATTGTCTCCTCCAGAAAGAAATCCTTTTGGAAATTAAGGTATAGGTTGGACTTAGTTTTAAAGTACTTAGCCTCTTTCCAAAATTTTGAAATCAAACATAGCTTTAAAGAAGCTACTATGGCTGAAATTTTTTTAACAAACAAGGCTATTGATGATTCATTTCCACTCTAGGTTGTGGATGAGGAATCTCTTTCACACTTGATATAATTCATCTCTCCTCATAATCCCGAAAGATATTAATTGAGGTCTAACACTATTGATCTATCCTTTATCTAATATGACCTTTGGGGATCTTTACTTATTGGTTTCATCCGGTATTCAACTTACCATATGAGATTTTAAATATAGGACATCTTTGCTTCACCATTTTCCATGGGAGGTATTTGTTACTTTTGTTCGCATTTCCATTTAAGGGAGGTATTTATATCTGTTAAGATGAAAATGATTACTAGTAAACTTTTTGAGTTTATGGATCTAGTCCTATCTCATGTATTCATCTCTGTAAAGGGTTGTTGTCATAAGGTTTGGTTCTACTTGTTCTAATGAATTTGTGGTGCATTCCACATTTTGATTTTTCTGGGTGGCATCAGATCTTGTGATGAGCTTCATTTATCCACATGGATAGATGGTTGATAGAGCTGACGAGTTTCAAAATTGTTGTTTCATATTACTTTGGGTTTCAACCTTCATGGCCACTGAGAGATATTCATGGTATTTTCTTAGCAATTGAATTTTTTTTTCTTTCAATGAGTAAAACTGCAATATTGATTATCATTAGCGTGTGATTAATCCACACATTTAGGGACATTACTTTGCACGTATTTATATTTTTGTTTTGTCTCAACCTGGGCCTCAATCTTCAAGTCCATTGGGAATTATTTATGGTCTTTATCTACTTTTTAGATCATCCTTTTGGATGTATATGGTTTGTTATGTTCTTTTACAACTCCAATGTATAGCTTTATCCTATCCCTACAATTTTGTTTCCAGTTTTCATCCTTGTCATTCTGATAGATACACATGGATTTTTTTTTAATCTTTTGCAACTGTAAAATTGATTATCATTAGTGTGCGATTAGTCCACACATTTTAGGACATTACTTTGCATTATTATTTTGTCTCAAAGCCGGCTTCATCTTCATGACCACTGGGATATGTATTTGGTCTTTATCAGCTTTTTGGAGCATCCCTTTGGATATATTTGGTTATTTATGTTCTTATACAGCTGCAAGGCTAGGATAAGACCACACACACAGGGACTTTATTTTGCACTTTTCTCTCTCTATGTTGGTTTTTCCTTGTATTACATTGTTTATTGGAATTATGTTGTATCCTTTAATGATCTTGTTCCACCTTTGCCATTGTTTAGAGGGTTTGCATCTTACTTTACTCACTTCACATTTTAATTTTTTGAGGCACTTGTTTGGTCACAACAACTCCTTACATAGTGTCATCCTAATAGTTTATGGTGAGGATCCTTTAGGCCTCCACAATGGATGTGTTCGTAGTTTTAACTTTGCTCAACCATGTGACTTGTGTTTTGAATTTTTGAGGTGTCTGAAGGGAGTAAAAATGATTTTCATATCTACTATACTGGGTTACTTCCAGTGGACTGCATTAAGAAGTGTTGGGGAATATGCTTCCCAATGTGACATAGCATTTTACGACATGTTAATATATTTCATTTATGTCTTTTTGCATATTTGGGGAGACTTTTTCCTATGCTTGGCTCTGTTACCTTGGCATGTTATATAATGAGAGTCTTTATTATTCTATTTTTACATGCTATATCAGTGCTACTAACACGGATCTTAGCCATTGGTTGAGTTGTTCTTTGTGCAAATGTGTCAGTATGGAGGTGTCATTCTATGTTTTTGTCTGCTCACAGCTACCATGATATCACACTGAAGGCCTTCTTCTGGTTATAATGGGTTTATCGGGTTTTGGTTGATTCCTTTGTAATGGCCACATGGCCTGTTGGTTTTTGGGTTTCTCTTTTGTAGGATCTGGGCGGGGGGTAATCACTTCTGTTATATTGTGGGATAATTTCTAGATTGGTCTAAACTTAAATTTTTTTGTGGTCAGTATGACCTATTTTTTTTATGTTTTGGAGCAAGACCTGAGGTTTTCTTTGCCTGGTTCTTTCCTATCGGTGCTCGTTGAACCAGGAGTGCAAAAGAAGGGAAAAAATTAATAAAATGTCTTCGTGGTATATTACCACTTTTACCCCAAAAAAGAGTTAATTATTTATAACTAATTTTATAATTATTTTTTACTAATATTTGAATTTTGATATATTTTGATTTTACATTAAGTTTATTTTATTTTAATTTTTAATTTAGATTTAGTTTAAATTTGATTCATGTTTATGATGAAATTACAAAGAATAATTAAAAAACTATAAGAATTCATTTAATTTATAATTATTTATCTAATTAAAATTTTAATTATAATAGAAAAATCATATTAAATTTTAATTTATATAATAAAATACATTGCAAACTTAAGATCTACTTAAAATTTATAGAGTAAGAGAGAGAAAATATATATATCCCTCTCTTTATCTCACTATTCTTCTATAGCTCTCTATCTTCCTATCTCTCTACCTTTATTGCTGCATGTACCTATCTCAAACTCTTTATAGATTTATATCCCATCCGTCTTCAACTGTCATTTTACCTATATTATTTTTCTAGACTTCTATATCTATATCTATTTGGTTCTCTATTTGTACCTCTCCATATTGCTTCTTTCAACTCCCACTCCATCTTTTTCTCATTTTCTCTGCATGTACCCTTGTATATCTCCCTTTCTTTATAAATTACTTCATATCTCTATACTTATCTCTCTATCTCTTCCATCTATATCTCTTTCTCCCTCTCTCCCTATTGCAAACATAATATGAGTCAATTGGTAATGAATTCTAATCATATTTCTAATTCAAAGATTTTGTTTTTGGTCATGTTTAGATTCTTATAAGTAAAATAGACCAAAAAATTTATGACAAAAATAGACCAAAAGTTTATCTAATCAACCAATCATTGCACAACAAAATACAAATACTAATAAATAATACATTAATAAAACATCTTGTTGCCCCACTTTTGGCCTTTATACCTCAAGACAAAAATGGATATTTAATGTGTAGTAGTAGTCTTGGAAGTTTCATGTGAGTCCGGAGTCTAAGTCTAGAAATCCCCTTAGGATAGAAGGCCTTTATCAGATTTCCCTAACTTGACTTCTCCTTCCTAAGCCGGGTGAATTCTAGGTCTGAAATCATGTTCTTATCGGGTAGGTTAAGTTCCCAATCTAGTAAAGGCCGTGGTTTGAAAGATTCTAACCTCAAAATCACATACAAATGAAATATTTTGTCTCATATCTTCAGGTTGTAGCATTAGCGGGAAATCAAGTTTTAGCTTCTCCATGGCGGAAAACCACCTATGGAGTGCGCTTTCTGCGATTGACAGACTTAAGAATATCAGAGGTAAATAAAGATGGAAAATGAGGAAGTCGGGAACAAGAAAGCTTTGAGCACTCATATCGAACCTATGGGAAACAAAAGAAATGATCAAGAAAAGAAAATTTCATAGAATTAGCTCATAGGAAGAAAAGTGGAAAATGGCTTCTCCTCTGCTCCTATAGGCGAGTTTCGATTTGCGAGATGCATTTTCTGCCAAACTATCAAAGTGAATAAATTTTGAAGAATAATCCATCCCATAAGAGATTTGGAATATAAAAAGGCCAATGGAATCAATATATATCATTTTGGCACCCCTATAGGCCAGAATTCTCCTTCGGCAGATTTTTAGATAGAGAGCACTACAAAAGTATTTCTCCGCCCAAAGGAGAAGCGAAAAAGAGAGAAGCAGAAAAGTAATTTTCTACCGCTTCAAGAAAGTTACCGTTACGGTTACTAAGGTGAAAAGAGGTTTCCTAATGAAATGTAAAGTGAAGTAATTAATTCAAATAAAGCTGTTTTACTTTGTAACAGACTTGTTCATTAATGTAGAGGTCTTTTCATTCGTGTGGTGCGGGAAGTCGGCCGTTAAATGGTAAGAATTCAAAAAGTATAAAATCAATTAGAGATTTTGAACTAGAACCACCATTGTTCACTAAATTGTTTGAATTCAAAGTTACTAAGACCAGTTGCTCATTGTCTCTCTATTCTGAAGAGAAATTTGAATCCCTAGCTTGAATCATACTCACATGGCTTCTAGATTTGTGGGATTCGATAGAATGAATGACATTATCTCTGATTGGCATAAAATCTCAGATACCTCATTGAAGTTCTTCGACATGCAGAATTTCTAGAAAAGATTGAGAGCGGAGCAGATGCATCCTATTACAGAGAAGCTTAAGGAGAGCGGGTTAGTCGAAGCTGCTGATTTTCATGTAGCGGTTCAAGGTCTTGAATTGGTCTGGGAATGTATAGCTAGATACAACCCAGACACCAAGCAAATCCTTCTACCTAATAACACGGTGCTCCTCTCTATTGATAGAGAGTCTGTCTAGAATTCCCTCTGTATTCCAGAGCAAGCAAAATACTCTGAAATGACTTATAGTCGGGCGGTCTCTAAATATTCAACAAAGAGGCTGGTATGGAAGAGAGAGATCATGAAGTCATGGTTTAAGGAACCCAAGAGCGCCAAGGGCAAGTTGCCCAAAACATTATTCGGCGCAAAAATGAAGCCAAAAATTGTGGATATCCTGGTATTTCTTCACAAGATTAAAGGTGAGAGCGAAGCTCTTAATTTAGTTGAACAACATTTCTTCCTAGTTCAGATAATCTGCTCTCAGCATCACTTCATTGACTGGGCCCTTATGGTGAGTGAGAATCTCTCAGATGCCCTCAATAGGGCCAAGTTCCAGAATGAATTCTACATGTCTTTTGTCCTCTTGTATATTTTAGCTACGATTCAAATCTGGCCTGGGCTTCCTAGGTTAGAGGAATTCCTAGATGATGTAAAAAGCTATGAGTTTTTCCCTTCTTTGCAACTACAAAATAGTTATGTTGATTATCTCATAGTTAATGTCGCCTTTACAATGAGGCTGTGCAGGGAGCTACAAGTTTGCCCAAAAAGGAGATTCTCTCCTGAAGACATGGCTTTTATAAGCCAATTTGGATGCTATTTTATTCAGTTCAGTGATTTCTCATATCTTTATCTTGCAGGTTTTGATGACTTTCCTTTGAAGCTGCTCAGATACCCTACTGATGATCATGCTGATTGAAGTGATGAGGCAAGCACTCTAGGTGAATCTGATATGTGTCGAGGCAAAGAAGAAAGGCTATGAATTCCCAATGACCATCGGAGCTTATAGCTATGCATCTCGGTCAGAGGCGAAGAATGTTCTTAAAACATTCTCAAAGAGGTTCTCTCTGGAAACATATGACGTTCTAAGGCCGCAATATGATCCAATTAATTATGCCAAAGATGTCTTACAGATGAGCCGGTCGATTCATCATGTACCTAACATTGAAGACTATTGGGCCAATTGCAAAGATGACTTGGAAAGTAGGGAAAGATTCTATGCCTGGTTAACCATTGAACATATCAAAAAGTTCAATGTTAACATTGCAGTAGAAGGGCTAGAAGATGATGGCAATCATCTATATGATGACATATACTTGCAGAAGATAAATTCCACCCCTATCAGCTCGGAACCTATGCTAGACCAAGCAGTAAGTGACTTGCAGGCTCTAATGGGAGGGATTTACAAAAGAATAGTTCAATGGGTTGAGTGGACTGCAGGCCGAAGGAAGAGGTCAGAAAGGAAGCCTCCCGCTCAGTGAATTTTGGTGAAGGAAACTACTGGTGCTGCAACCAATTCATCAACAACAATTTCTACAATTGCAAAAGGATCAATTCAACCATTGGGAGGAGGTGATGAACCTCCTGAGATAAATTATCTCTTAGAGAAGACCTCTGGAGAGGGTCCTCTTCCAGATATTGGAGCCACCGAAGAGGCAGTCCTGAAAGATCAAATTAAGTCTATAGCCGAGCTTTCTAAAGCTACAGAGTTTGAATAGCTGGTTATTACTATTTCTATAGATACTTTGGCCAGGACCTTGACCCAAGAAACTCCAAAGTGGACATCACCTGTCATAGTTGAAGTAGGAGAGGATAGTCCTAGTACCTTTTCCAAAGAATCAGATAAGAGGGGTGGGGAGCAATAGGAGGTTGCTCAAGTTGTAAAATTAATCTCCTCCTCACCCACTTCGGTGAATCCATTCACTTCCCACCCTAAAGCTACTCCTCTGCTCATAAGGAAGTTGCTCATCGAAGAGTTGGTCTCTGCCAACAAAGTTACCAACATAGAGTCATGGATAGAAAACACTCTAGAGCGCAAAAGGAAGATAATGGAGAAGCAATTCCCAGAAAAGACACTCTATCATAGGCCTTTTAGCCCAAGGCTACCACAAGTAAGGAGAAGAGTGTGAAGACAATGTCTACTCTAGGTCATGATCCTGAGACAGGGCATTTCACCATGGAAGTAGCCAAGCCCACTAAAGAGGGCCAACTCGAAGATTTGGCAGCCTCAGACTTTCAGTTGCAGTCATTCAATATGGGATTGGCTCGACATGATACCAAGGTGGACTGGTGGAAGTCCACTAATGTAGAGATAGAGGAAGAGCTTGAAGATCTCAAGACTTTGAAAATTTAGCTTAAAGAGGAAGTGTCCCAACTAACTGACTTCATCAGATAGCTCCTCACTCCTATTACGAGCACTCCCAACACCCAAACCTCCTTTGATCCCAGTGTTGAGGAGAACCAAGCCATTCTGGCTAAGTTGCAAGAGGATCGACATTATGGGAAGATTGGTAAAAGGTGGATCGAGAGGCTCGAGTCAGAAGGCATAGTAATCATTGAATAGTTAGGTAACGCTCTCCTAAGGCTAGAAATAGAGAGGAGCAACATTGGTAAGAATTTACAGACTCTCACTGTGAAAAGAGTAAGATGCTAGGAATGCATATTCATGTTGCATGTGGCAGTGAAGATGAAGACTAAGGAAGCCCTAAAGGTTAAGATTCTAGAGAAGGGTGATTAGCCTTTAATCAAATGGTTCCAAAGTCTGGAGTTCAAAATTGAGATGATCATTCAGGCCGAGACTGGAATACAACAAACAGAGGTTAAGGTCCAAGAAGAACAAAGTAAAGATTTTAAACTTCTCTTAGGACTTCATGCAGAATCGCAAACCAGCGGTCAAGGCAAAGCAATAGTTTGAGTAGTCAACATGCAAAAGTCATTCACAGATTATCTACACAATTTAGTGGAGCAGTCTTCAACTCATCTAGACAAGGTGCCAGAGCTCCAGTAATTGAGTGGATGCATCTTTAGGGCTATGGAGGAATTGAAAGATCACACAGAAGCAATCAAGACTCTAGCCAAAGAACATTCCAAATGGCTTGTCTGTTACACCAATGTCCACGTCAACAGACATGAAGAGCTCATCCAAGTCATCACTATTGTAATTTCCTATAGGGAAAAATTAGATAAGGGGAAGGAAATTGAATCATAGAAATATTCCCCCTTTTTCTATTTTTGTTAGTTTTGTAACGGATAAACCTTTGGTTATCATTTTTGGTTGGGGAAGTTGAACTGTTTTGGTTACTCCTTTTTGTAATGGTTCAATCTAGAACTCTATATGTATTATTCCCATAATCAATACAAAGGTCGGCTAAATTTTGGTGTGAACAATAGCATTGTTGCTGAGTCAATTTTGTATGTCTAAATGCCATTTCTTTAACTGTTCCATTGCATTTCATTTATCTTTCTGTTGAATTCAAATGTCTCTTTTGAATTAGATTTGTAATCTATATTTGAACCAAAATTCTATATTATGATTTGATACAGCTAATTAAGGGGAAAATCAGTTGCTATCCTAAGCTTTGGGAATGTTCTTACGATATAGATCGACTCAATATCATTACATTGTTAATCTTCAGTCTTGCATCTACGTTTTTTGTAATTGTCCATGCATCACTAGTTTTGGGAGTTAATCTGATTGATAAGATCTCAGAATTGGCTAGATTTAGAATTGTATTTACTTTGCCTGAGCTATTTTCTGTTGAAACTTAGCTTGGTTTACCTCTCCTGCTCTCGGGTTAAAATTCATTGAATATTATTCATATAAGGGAGTTGTACCTTATAATTCAGAGGGAAAATAGGTTTTTAAGTAATGATTTCCCAACTATTGTATTTAATTATTCTTAAACATTTTTGGGTATTTTAGAGTTACATTCAAAAGAACAATCTGTTTACCAACAGATTTTTGGTGACTCTACTGGGGAGATGAACAGTCATTATACCAAAAGCATACAATGAGGAGAGATGGTGCTTCCCCATGAAAACATAATCCCTGTGCTCTCACCAAATCTTGGATTCCAAGACGATCAAGAGGATCTCATTTCCTCATTAAATACTTTTGTCTAGAGCTACAGAAGAAGCACCGAACACTATAGAAGCGCCAGTCAAGTGCTAGAACTGGAAGAAGCTAGAGTAGAAGCACTTGAGAGAGCCATACAGAGAAGAAATCTAAGAAGGGAAGAGTGTGAAGTTAGGCCATAGCACTAGGCAAAAATCTGGAGCCTAAAATATTTCTCAGAAGTACCAAGAAAGAAAGTAGCACAGACCAGTCTTTGAGAGGCTTGCGGATATTAATTTTTCTCTTTTAGAAGTACCCCTTTGGGGAAATAGAACTGTAAGGTGCCAGAGCAGACCTTCTTCACCTCTTGAACAAACCACCCAGTTATCCACCACTTGTCAAGTGTTGACATTGCACGGAGTAGTTGCCCCTCCCATTGTCAATCTAACACCCTACTTACCCCAAGTAGCTATGGCACTCCCTTGGGCCACTGTAGTTGGACCCCTGCAAATAGCAACATATAATTCTCTCCCTACAAGCTCTAGAAATAACTTTCCCAAATTTTCTAGAGACAGGAAAGTATCTACAGATGAGCATATAGCCACGTTCTTTGCTTCAGTTAACACCCTAGCAGTTTGAGAAGAAGATGTGGCTGTCAGACTATTCGTTGAGACTCTCATCGAAGGCGCTGCTGATTGGTTTCATCATTTACCTAATTCTTCTATTACCAATTGGGCTACTATGAGGGCCGGCTTTGAAAGAAGGTTCAAGACTGCTGAAGATGAGCATTCCCTATTGACTCAATTGACTTCTATCAAGAAAGAGCCATCAATCAGCATGAGGGATTTCATAGCTAACTTTAACAAGCTGGTAAATCATATCCCAGCAGCTGACAGGCCTACGGTGGGAAATTTGAAAACTTTCTTCATAAGTGCTATACCACCAAACATTAATTATGATTTAAGGAGAATGAACCTTGCAAATTTGGATGCCACACAGAGAACTACTGTAGAACTCAAGGACCACATGATCTCATCTAGGAAATGGAAAAGAGAGATATAGTCTAGAGCCAGTAGTAGCAATACTACGTCATCTGATGAAATGATCCAAAAATTGCCTATTGAATTAACTACCTTTAAGAGGCAATTTCCCAGATTTAATAATCCCTACCAATGAAACTTTCAGGAGCATCCTAGAAGACATAACGACGGGAGGAATGTAGAAGGAAGAATGTTACAATTAACTACTCCACCACAGAGACTAGCTATAGAGGCTCCTCCTAAAAGAGGAAACATGTGTGCCTTCCACTTAACCACGGATCATGATGGGGAAAGCTGCCCTGATGTGGCTCATGATTGGCAAATGCATCAGATCGACGAGTGGAATGCTGGAGTGTCTGGAGTTGAACCAAATTCATACTCACATGGCGACTCTGAAAACTTATATTTAGAGTATGAATCAGATTCAGAGCAAGAAGCAACATGTTATGACACCATAGATGGGACCTCTTATACAGTCCTGACCTGGAGTCAGAAGGATAAAGGCCATGACTCATCACCACCTAAAAATAATGAGGCATCTACTTCCAATTCAAAGGAGCCCAATCAAGGTCTGAGGATTCTGCAACTAGGTAAGGAACAAAACTCTTTTGACATTATTCAATTCTGTAGAGATTCCAAAATTTAGATTTCTCCCATAGACTATCTTAATTCTAATCCTATTGAGCTGCAAAAGCTAGTAGATTATTGTAAAGGAGGGAGCCAAGAGTTAAATCAAAACGTCATGACTACTATAGAGAATGAGTCTTTATTTGCATACCCAGATGAGCAAAGGGAGTCATCCATTTTAACCACCTTCCCAGGCCAAAAGCTTGACCCATTCTATGTGTCCTTATATATTAACGGTTGCAGGTTGAGAAATTGTATAATAGACTCCGGAGCCTCGGACAATGTAATGTCATCAACCATGGCTAAAGCTTTAGGACTTACTCTCACTAAATCTCATGGTAGGTATTACTCCATGGATTCCAAGCAAGTACCCCTGGTTGGCCAAATTAAGGATGCTCAAGTGGCCTTAGCAGCACATCCCAAAAAGAAGATGTTGCTAATGATCCTTGTTGTTGATATACCTGCTAGCTATGGGTTTTTGTTAAGCAAGAGTTTTTGCAGAGACCTTGGAGGGGAGATAAAATTGGATTGGTCCCAAGCCTTAATCCCAGTAGGTAATAAAAAGATTAAACTGGTTCCCGAAGAGGAGGCTAAGTTTACAGTGTTGAAATTTGATGACCCTAGAGCTCAAATCTTGTATCAAGAATTGGAGTTTGGAAATTATATGTTGTTCACCGATGATCTTGAGAAAGAATCGAAAGCCGCCAAAGAGGAAAAGCAATTTTCTGCTGAAGAAATACCACCACAGATATGGACTCTTGAATTTGATGGCAGCTGTGCGTTGTCAGGATCTGGTGCAGGTGTGGTCTTGATAGCACCAAGTGGAGTATGTGAGCCTTTGGCTTACAAATTAGAGTTTGGGAATACCAACAACACCACCGAGTATGAAGCCATTCTGTTAGGGATTATCGCTGCAAAAGAAAGAGGTGTGAAAATTCTAAGAGTTGATGGTGATGCTAAGCTAATTGTACATCAAGTTAAGAATCAATACTGTGTAAAGAACCACAGGCTGAAGAACTACAAAAATAGAGTATGGGATGAAATAGAAGCATTGGATGCTTTTTTTATCAAATCTGTGCCAAGAGAGTTGAATTCCAAAGCTGACTCTTTGGCTGTCTCAGCTTCATTACTACTTCCCCACCCAGAATTTAAAGATAAAAAATACCAAGTGGAGGTTATATATCGACCATCTATGCTTGATAATGTGGAAGATTGGCAAATTTTTGAAGATGACAAGAATCTCCTTCTCTTTCTAGAAAGCGGTGGTGACTTCCACAAAGATGTTCATGACAATCGTAAAGGAAACTACCAAGATGAGTTGAAGAAAGATAAGTTAGATGTTATTCAATTGCAAGGTAATATCATGCCACCTCATCTGGTCACTCTTGAAAAGCTCTTCAATAGACATGACACTTTTGTGAAGAAGAAAAGAATCGAAAGAGGGCCTACCACTGGTGAATATGCAGGGATGAATATTGGAACTTAAAAAGACCCCAAAATGATCAATATTGGGAAGTACTGTACTGAAGAAGAAAGGAACAAGGCCAAGAAGCTTTTTCTAGAATAATCAGATGTTTTTGCTTGGAGCTATGAAGATCTAAAAAGTTTTATGAATGGGAAATTCAAACACCAGATTCCTTTAAAACCTGAGGCTACTCTGTTCAGGCAGAAGCAAAGGAACTACAACCCCAAAGTTGTTGATGCCATATTCAGAGAAGTTGATAAAATGCTCAAAGAAAAGATCATATACCCCATCCATCACTCTACTTGGGTTGCGAACATAGTGCCTGTGAGGAAGAAGAACAGAGAAATAAGGATCTGTGTAGACTTCAGAAATCTAAATCAATCTTCTTTGAAAGACAACTACGCCCTTCCCAACATGGATCACCTCTTGCAGATAGTGGCTGGAGCCAAAATGATGTCTATGTTAGACAGCTTCTCAGGGTATAATCAGATCAAAGTTGAGAAAGCAGATCAGCATAAAACGGCTTTCACTACTCCGTGGGGGACATTCACATATCACAGGATGTCATTTGGATTGATCAATGTCGGAGCTACTTTTCAGAGAGGTATGGATCTTTCTTTTAGTGATATGAAGAACAAAATCATTGGTATGTATCTGGATGATCTTACCGTGTTCTCTAAAAAGAGAGTAGATAATATAAATGATCTAAGGAGAGTATTGCAAAGGTGCCGGGAGGACGAGATCTCATTGAATCCCAAGAAATTAGTATTTTGCGTAACTGAAGGGAAACTATTGGGTCACATTGTCTCCCAAGAAGGTATAAGGATAGATCCAGAAAGGGTGAGAGCTATTCAGCAATTAAGTTTACCGGTGAACAAAACTGGAGTGAAGTCATTTTTCGGTCAAGTCAACTTCCTCAGGAGATTCGTCCCTGATTTCTCTAAAATTACTAAACACATTATTGATATGATGAAGGGAAATGTGAATTTCAAGTGGAATGACCCTGGTAAGCAAGCTTTAAAAAGCATCAAGAACGCCATAGCTAACGCCCCAGTATTATGTCACCCAGATTACAAGAAAGATTTTGTAATATACTATTATTCTTCTGAACATACTCTGTCAGCCATTCTAATGCAAGAGAATGAAGAGGGAATTCAAGCCCCCATCACTTTTATGAGTACACCTCTAAAGAACCACGAGCTGAGATGTTCTCAGACTGAAAAGCACGCTTTTGCGGTGGTAAAGGCCCTTAAGAATTTCAGGTTTTATATCCTACATTCCCACTCTCTTGTGTATGTTCCTGAAGTCGTAGTGAAGAGTATTTTGACTCAATAGGATGTGGGGTGTAACAACCAAGGAGCATGGGTAGCTAAAACCCAAGAATATGACATAGAGATCAAGCCCACCAAGTTGGTAAGAGGGAACGCCTTGTGCAAGGCAATGGCGGAAAATCAAGCAGACAAAGACCCAAAAACTACACAGTTGGTTTTGGCGGTAAGTATGCAAGACCCATGGTTTGAAAACATTGTGTATTTCTTGACCTATGGTGAATTTCCTGAAGGATTAACTTTAAAGCAAAGGAGAGACCTAAAACTGAAAGCTTCTAAATATATAATCTGGGAGGATAGACTATATAAAAGATCTATAGATGGAACATTCCTCCGATGTGTCGACAAACAACAGCAAGAGAAGCTGTTAAAGGTTTTTCATGATGAAGCCTGCGGAGGACACTTCTCCTCATCAGTCACTGCATTCAAGATTTTGAGACAGTGTTATTACTGGTCGGGAATGTTTAAAGATGCATACCAATAGGTAGCAAGATGTGAAAAATGCAAGATGTTTACTGGGAAGCCACAGTTAGCAGCGTTACCCCTCAGACCATTGATAATTGAAGGGCCATTCCAGCAGTGGGGACTGGACTTTATCAGTCCTATAAGCCCTACGTCCAGCATAGGTCATACTTACATAATTACTGCAACTGACATTATTCATCGGCAGAAGCACAAGCCTGGCATTCAAACCCTGATCATTATTCATCGGCAGAAGCACAAGCCTGGCATTCAAACCCTGATCATTATTCATCGGCAGAAGCACAAGTTTCACTCCAAACTTCACCGCCTCCACCACTGAACTCCACCTTGAGTGGCTCACAAACACTCCCACTGATGGATGTGCAAGAATCTATAGCTGCGGGGCCCACTCACTGTAAACAAGCCCTCAGTCCTGAGTTCAAGACTCAAAACCCTCCGGTAGTAAGCCCGATACGGTGCATTCCTCCTTGGAAAAATGAGGGAAGCGCAACACCCATAGAAATGGCAACCCTATGGCTTCCAAGCCAAGTGCCAGTGCAGTGACTTTCTCTTTCGACAGAAAACTCTACTCCCAAAAGATACATACGCTACACAACAAGCAGGCTGCTTGTGCAACCATCTCAGGCAAAATGATTCCTGCTCTGAAAGCCTCTTGTCGGGAACATCCAGCGGCATAACACCCACCGGAACCACCGCCTTTCCGGTGGCTCTCTCTAGATATTCTACAAACTTTTCCTCCATTTCAAAGAAGGATCTGATGAGCAGAAAGGAACATCCTTGGATTGATAGAAATACGCGGTCCATGGCTGAGACCTTGCCGTTGCACCGAATAAATGCACGTGCAGCGCCCCGCGCTTCGAAGGGCCGCCAAACAATTTGTGTAGAAGGGAAACCCGTTGGCGGCACGATCATGTCTTTAGCGGTGGTTTCATCTTCCTTGTATCTTTCCAGAACCCACATGTAACCAGATACCGCGGCGGTGAAAATGAGGAAGAAAATTGCCAGAATACCAAACTTGGCGGCAATAGTTGCAGTCCAGTACTGTGAAAAGTTGTAGACAACATAATTAGGTGAGAGGCAGCATAAGAGATCCTCAAATGGCTGCTCCAGACCATCTAGCACTACCTTTAATTCACCTTCCATTTCGTTAGGGATGTCGGCGGTGCTCTCTGCGCTAGCTGGCAGGCCTTCTACCGCTGGCAGCGGCAACTCCACCAGATCGATCTTCCACCTCTTGTCTAACAACATTGGCCAATTTTTTTCAATATTACGCGGAGTGGAAAGAAAGGTTACTTTGAGTCCATGATTTGCTAGCCTTTTTGAAAGCTGGATAAATGGCCTGATGTGGCCCTGTGTGAGACATGGAAACTTAAGCACATGAATCTGCTTCTTCCCATCTCCATCCATCGTCTTACTTTACAACATCTACAACTGAATTTTAAGCGAACCGCCTGTTATATTTATAATGAGCCCTAAGATTATCCTAGCTTATAAAATCTGATTCACTGATAATCTAGAAGCTCACATGGACCAATGATTACATATTACAATGAAATTCATGGGTCCCTGATAAAGCAGACAAGTAATTGTTGACAGGAGCATAAAGTATTCCAAATTTGAAGTCGCGTCTTGTATTTGCAGTTCACATTTTAATTTTAAATTCTGCTCGGGCATATCGCGTCCATCACATATATTATTTTAACTAGTTAACTTGTATTATTAAGAGCTGGCAGATTGGATTCTTGGTGTGCAATTGTATTATTCTCTCTCATCGAGAGTATGGCAGTCGGATCAATTTTATGTTGCCTGCGATAATTCCATATCACTTGTTGAAACACATTTTGTAGTTTGGTTTATTATTTATTACTCTATTGTTTTCTTTATAGCATTGGAAGTTTGTAGTTTTGTTACATATCGAAGTCTTAGATAAAATATGTATATATATAAAAAAACTAGCAACTCCCATTTACCTTATGTGAGGATTTTTACTAATTCATTGTCAAGATTTTTTTGCTTGTAGTTAATACAAGTTAAAAATCTTCTTAGTATCTTTAAGCTTTAGTTTATACAAGTTAATTTTCTTAGTATCTTTAAGCTTTTAAGGTGATATTGTCCTTATTAGTTCCTACCATCGGCAGGTAACTATTGCGGAGGCTGAAACATTAAACAGTGGTTAAACATTTCGTCAACAACCAATAGCATCAATTAATTTTCCTTTTGGTAGTCTATTATTCAATGTTTACTACTAGGAATTGATCGGACTTTAACAATTGCCTAGACGATGTGAGCACTGGCAGGTTCCCATCGGCCAAATCAAAGGCATTACAGACTTTCAGTTTTCTCAAAAGCTCTACGTACATTACGAGACAAGAGAAGGTGTAGTAATAGAGGTCTGGTTGCAGATTGCCAGGAATATGTAGAGGCATTCCCAATTTCCAATGCCAGAGAATACCGATTGTAGAAGACAAGGCTAGCAAATTATCTAAGTATTGGGGTGTTCATTTCTTGAGATTAGCATTTATAATGGAGATTGAAGCTGCAACTAAAAATTCATTGATTACTCTGTGCTATACTCGACCACAATCATCCACCTGTCATGTGCATGCAACAGAATAAGAGTTTCAAAAAAGAAAAATTAAAATTATTTGACGTGTAAAGAAGAGTGCCACACTACTGATAAAACTAAGAGGCATTCTTATTCTAATTATCCCTGCAAAGAGAAAACTTATGGGATAGCTTTGAGACGGTGACCTCCGCCTGGATTATTCTTTTCATAGTTTCCTATTGATCCCTCTTCAATCTGTGTGATAAGAACCCATTTCAGTCTCTCCTTCTATAGTTTACACAATTCAAGCATTTAATCTGCAGGGATACAAAGAGCATGCCAGATATAGATATATGGAGCATGTGATTTTTTTGATGTTGGGAGGTATGAGTTTACTTTTGTGTTGTCCCCCTGGTCTCTTTTTTTTAAATCTTTGATTAGGTTTTCTTCCCCCAAGCTTGCACAACTATTTGATTGTGCAACCAAAAAAACCTAGAAGACAAGAGCATAAACATTACACAGTGAATGTGGCCACTAGCGTTGTGCCCTGCCCATTGTTCTCATCTCTATGCTAGAAATATCTTATTTTTTGGTTTTAATTGGTGTTATATTGTTTTCGATTAAGGGTAAAATAGTTTTTGAAGGGAATAGTAGCCCTTTACAAAAGACTAGAGATAGGCAGGAAGTAGCATAACTAGAAACAAACAGACAGCATCAAAAGCAATAGCTGGGGGAAAAGAAGGAAACATAAAGAACCCCTCCAACAAAAGCACCCGGGCAAAAGATGAAAGTAGACAAAAAGAGAACCAGCCCCTGCAAACAAAGTCAGGTCTGCTTCAAGATCTCAGCAAACTCATCCATCACATGTTTATATTTATTGATGGTTTCTTTGAGGTCTTTTATAACTTTGGAGCTCCCCCTTTTCACTTTTTTAGCACTTGCCCTTGTACGAGTCCCTGGGCCAGCAATGCTGGGGTCAACAGTATTATCCTCATCAACATTGATAGGGTTAGAGTTCCCATCCAGCACATAGAGAAGAGCCCTAAGATTACTGTCAGTCACTTTCATGCCCTCATAGTTATCTTTCATTATTCAGTTGAGGGTATCTTCAATGCTCTAGATACGGCTTTCAGTAGTACGCTGGCAGAAGTTGACCACAAAATTGATCCTCAGCTCGAGTTTCTCCAGCAGGCTTTTTTCCATATTCTCCTCCTGAGCTTCATTGATTGCAGCTTCTTTCAGAGGTTTAGCAATCAGCATAGCCAGCTTATTAACCCTATCCTAGAGGTCATCATACTTACAATTAATATCTCTAATCTCTTCAAGAAGCCAGGTGTTCAGCTGCAGATCCATATCAGCCCACTCTCTAACCACCTGAATAAACCTGCAGGGGTCTTGGGTTTTTCTGGTCTCATTACCATGGCTATCTCTAGTTTTATCTTTATCTTTTGTATTCCCCTCAGATCCCATAGCCTTGTCTTCCCTAGAAGTCCTACCCACAAAGGACACAGACTTCGCATAATTCACCAAAACAGGGGTAGTTTCAGAAATGCCCTTCTCTTTAGTCTTCAAGCTCGACTCACTATGCTTTTTGACAGGGGAATTAGGTCTTTCCACCTCCAAAGCCGTAGGCTTATCCTGAGAATTTTTCTTATCCTGGCCCTTCGTTTCCACTTCCTCAGAGCTACCTTTACTGTCATTTTCCATCTCCTCAGAGGAGCCTGTTAATTCCTACTCAAGGGAATCAGTGTCTTCCCCTGTTTCCATACCAGTTTCCTCAGAGAGGAATTTAGCAGCTTCCCCTTTTTCCCCTTTCTCATCCTTATCCTTAGCCTCAGGTTCGCTGTCCATGTTCATGCCTTCCTCCTCCATGAGAATCTTGACATGCTCTTCACCACCAGTGTTGACTTTTCCCTTCCTCTTTTTCCCAGGAGTGTTACTCTTAGTTTCCATAGGTCTTTTACCTTTCTTACCTATGTTCGAGTCTTTTGCCTTAGGGTTGTCCTGCATCTTAAATTTATCGTGCTCATAAATTAACAGGATAAGCCCATCATGGAGAATAGGCGAGGCAACATTCTTTTTGTTCTCCAAAATACTATTTTCCAGAGACTTGAGAAGAAAGTATGGGAAAGAGATTCTCCTATTGTAGCAGAAATGGTTAACCAACATGAAATGGAAATTGTAAACCCTACTATACCGACCCTCTAGGGTAAAATACTACATCATAGCTTTAACAAATTTAGCCCAAAAGAGCTTCATATGATCCCGTAGGAAGAAATCACCTGATTGTTTGACAAGAAGGTCTCTTTCCACCTTAGTCTTAGGATACATTCTAGCAGCATTTTTAGCCATGACGACACCTCTATAGTATTTAAGACCATACATCTTAAGACCAATAATTTTAGAAATAAGTTTCTTAGTCACACAAAAAGTCTTACCACACAGAGTTACCTGGCCATTGTCCCAATTGTCTGTAAATTCCTTGGAGATGTTATTATTTCTGTGGAGTCTCTCCATATAATCTATTATCCCACCTTCCTTGAGTATCTTCCAAACTTTGACTTCTTTCTTCCATTTACATACTGACGGTTCTTCCCTTTTCAACTTTCATCCCATACTGCCAGAAAACCAGAGATCAAAATATCGCACAACGAAAGAAAAATGTGAAGTTTGCAAATGAATGATGGTGAAATCCCGCCATTTAAAAGAAATGATAACACTTCTCCCATAAGTGTTATTATTAATGCACTTGTTTTCATGCATGGGAGCTTAAATTGAGGCAACTCTGTGTACTAGCCTTTCTTGTCATCATTATTGGGGATATTTTTGGGTTTTTGGCAGATTTGATCATACTTCACAAGATTAACGATATCAAGATTTAACCCTTGATATCCATGCCAGTATCTGATTTCATCACTAAAAGTGCCCACATTCGCCAGGCTGTCAGCCACATAATTAGACTCTCTGAAGGCATGATTGGCATAGGTGACATCGAAACCATCAATCAGAATTTTTATTTCATCAAAGATATGATTAGTATTCCATGAGGGAGAATTAATACCATTAATACAGTTTATAGTATTCAATGAATCCCCTTCCAGTGACAATTTTGAACAATTCTTCCTTTTAGCAAGTTTGCAAGCATGGAGAGTTGCCATTGTTTCGGCCATATGGCTAGTTTGAGATCCAATTGGAACAGCAGAGGCCGCAATGCACTTTCCCTCAATATTTCTAGCTATGCACCCACATCCTGCAATGCCAGGGTTACCTTTGGCCGCACCATCAAAGTTCACTTTGAGCCAACCAGGAGGAGGAGAGCTCCAAACTGTAGACTCACAGGGAGAAACAGGGGCATCATACTTGGAGGTGAAGTCCCAGTTCTGAAGAATATCCTTATCATGGATCCCTTCTAGAATTTTAGGTTTTAACTCAACTGAAACTTTAGTATTTTCAATAATGTTGTTGATAATTTTGGATCCAATCAAGAGAGGAGTGGATTTTTTGTCTCGAAATATCTTGTCATTCCTTTCTTTCCATATCCTCCATATGACATGAGGGCTTGTATAATCCCAAACAAGTTTTGCCAATTGGTGTTGGAAAGGGGATCTCTGTTGTTCCAGAAATTATTGAATAGTATTAGGGAACACCTAGCTAACTTTCCAGTGATGTAACACCACCCTCCAAATATCCCTAGCAAACTGACAATGAAGCAGAAGGTGAGAAGAGGTCTCGACATCTTTCATATAGAGATAGCATCTATTAGGGATAATCCATCCTCTTTTCTTCAGATTCTCAGTAGTTAGGATTTTGTCCTGAATAAAAAGCCAATAAAAAAAGTTAATTTTAGGGATCAGAGAAGGAAACCAAACCTTAGCCCCTTTGGGCTGCTCATCCTTGGGGGAGATCATCAAATAGGAAGAGGCCACAAAGAAGGTACCATTAGGATTAGGGGCCCAGATTAGCTCATCTTCTCTATTAGCTTTAACAACCCAGGGAGAAAGATTCAGGTTAATATTTTTCAGGATGGGATCAATATCACTAAGGTTTATCCATTTATTTTCTCTCCAGTAATCCACCACTTTACAACCAATTATGAATTTACACATCTCCACAAAGTTATCCATGCTAGGGTACTGGATCAGAGGTTTATCCCTAAACCATGGATCTTCCCAGAAATTGTTTTTTTTCCCATTGCCAACTTTTCATCGGGCACCTTTAGCAGCTAGGGGTCTAGCCTTCAAAATGCTATTCCAAATCATAGAACCCTGAATAGCGAGGGGAGAAGAGAGGAAAGAATCAATAGAGGGAGTATCAAAAAGATATTTTGACTTAAGAATTTTGTTCCAACCTTTTTCTTCTCCAAAAGTTCTCTAGCACTGCTTAGCTAGGAGAGAAATATTAATGTCCTTAATTCTTCTGATGCCAAGACCCCCAAATTTGATCAGCTTACACACTTTTTCCCAAGCCACAAGGTGGATTCTATCTTTCACTTCAGTGCCAGACCATAAAAATATTTTTTGGATTTTCTCAATAGTATCAGCAGTCTTGGAGGGGATTTTGAAAAGTCTCAAGGCATAAACTGGGAGGTTTTGGAGTGAGCTCTTGAGAAACAAAACTTTACCAGCATTGCTGAGGAGGGAACCTTTCCAACTAGTAAGTTTTTTTTTGAACTTGTCCACAATCACAGTCCAGAAAGAATCAGGAGGTTTACTACCCAAGGGCAGACCCAAATAGCTTGAGGGGAAAGAAGCAATAGAATAGCCTAGAATGGTCGTCATTCTCCTCTACCAATCAGGGGGAGTGTTGATGAAAAAAAAGGAGCTTTTATCCCAGTTTATTAGCTGACCAGTAACTGAGGAATAAGTGTCAAGGGATTTCTTGATAGCTGTAGCTTCTTTAATAGAGGAGAATCCCATAAGGACAGTATCATCAATGAACTGCTCATGGGAGCAGGGAGGGCAAGAGGACGAGGGGAGAAGGCCATGAATCTTCCCTTCCAAGACCCCTTTGGAGAAAAATCTCCCTAAGATTTCAGCCATGATTGCAAAAAGGATGGGAGAAATAGGATCCCCTTTGCGGAGACCTCTTGAGGGAAAGAAGAGATTAGAGGCAGAACCGTTCACCAGCACTGAAATAGAGGGGGATCCAATGAGTTGCTGAATAAAGCCGATCACTTTCTAAGAGAATCCAAAGGCAGACAGAACTTTGCAAAGGAATTTCCAATCCACTCTATCATAATCCTTCAATAGATCCACCTTCATGAGGAATCCATTCTTCTTCGAGACCTCTAGAGAGTGAATATTCTCATGAACCGAGATAATAGAATCCAAAATTTGATGACCCAAGATAAAGCCATTTTGCTAGGGGAGATTAAAACTAGGAGAATATTCAGAATACAAGCCATGAGGACCTTAGAGATAATCTTGTAGAAATGGTTACATAAACTGATTGGTCTAAAACTATCTGCATTATCCACTCCAGGCCTCTTAGGGATGAGGGAAAAAAAGGTGGAATTAAATTCTCTTAGTAGGGAACCAGAACCAAAGAACTCTTTTATAGCATCTGAAATTTCTTTCTCCACAATATGCCAGAAGGATTGAAAAAAGAAGGGAGGGAACCCATCCAGGCCTGGAGATTTTTCTCCTTCAAAAGAGAAAGCAGCCGCTCTTATTTCAAGAGTTGACAGTATTTTTCTCAGCATCTTATTGTCCTCTCTTGACAAGATACAAGGGATCAAGTCCAACAACAGATGTTGATTGTCCTCAAAGAGGTCAGGGTCAGCTTTGAGAAGGGTGGAAAATTAACCAGTCAATTCTTTTTTAATTTCCTCTTCCTTGCTCAGTTTACCCTAATTCCCATTGATGTGATCTATTCTTTTAGCAGCCTTGTTCTTATGGGTAGTAAGGTGGAAGAACCTAGTATTTTTATCACCCGCATGGAGCCAAAGAGCTCTAGAGTGTTGTCTCCAAAAAAATTCCTCCTTAGAGATAATATTATGGTAATCTGCTTGAATTTTATTTTCCTTGAATTTTTTGTCCACCGTCAGGCCCTCTAGGTCGATAATTCTTTGAATTTCTTTGAGTTCAGCTTGGACCAGACTTTTATTCTTAAAAATATCTCCAAACTCTTCTTTATTCCAGACCTTGACTCTGCTTTTGATGTTTTTAAGTTTTTGAACCACTCTGTACATCGTTGTGCCTTCCACTTGGATATTCCACCACTCTGCAATATGCTTAGCAATGTTAGGGTGCTACATCCACATTTTTTTGAATCAAAAAGGATGGTTCCTCTTCCTCGAGATAGGATTTGCTTGGATAGATATAGGAGAGTGGTCAGAGCCAACTCTAGGAAGAGAAGACAAAAAGTAGTCATAGAGAAGAATCCAGTCCATAGTCAGAAGGGACCTATCTAGCCATATTTGAATCAAATTATCCCCAACTCTTCTATTAGACCAGGTAAAGCTGCTACCTCTAAGGTCAAGGTCCAAGGGAGCTTGGTTATTGATGAAATCCATGAGAGCCACTCCACTATCAATCTGAGAGGAGATACCACCCATTTTTTCAGAGTCTGTCAGGGGAGTATTAAAGTTTCTAGCCACCATCCAATAATCATTCTTAAAGCTACTTCTCTCAGCTTCCAATTTGTGCCAGAATCTATCCCTGCCAGTTTTAGAGTTGGGAGCATAAATATTTGAGAGGACCCAGGTGAATCCATCTCGAATATGATTGAACCGTATGGAAGAGATATTGCCTTCCGATTTGATGAGGTCCCCAAAGATAGTGTTAAGGTTCCAAAAGGTAGCAATACGGCTTGAAGCTCCCATAGAGCTACACCTAGTCGCTCCACAATTTTTAAACAATTTTAGCTTTTCCACTTTATCTCTTGCCATTTTAGTTTCTTGGATAAGAATAATATCTGGTTTTTGATCTCTAACTAAATTTCTTAACACATCCTGCTTGTGGGGGCTATTTAATCCCATGATGTTCCATGAGATAATCTCCATCTACAACTTTTGGGAGCAATCCTGGATGGTCCTTTGTCGTCCATCCACTATACTTTGTCTACTCTCCTGATCTCGAGTGAGACTGTTTTTAGGTCGGCCTCTCGGAGGTTTTGGAGTACCCACATCCACTTTCTTAGCTCTGGTTACCACACCTCCTTGGGGCATCTCAGGAATGATGCTGGTATATTTCTTCTTGCTATTAGATACCTCACTCCAAGGGTCCCCACCAACTTCTTAAAAAGGGTTAGATTCTTCAAGCGAGTCTATCCAGCTAGGGTTATTCTTTGGGGTTTGAGGGCTAGGGATATTGTCAACCGATTTAGCACCTAGATCTATTATAACACCAAATGGAGAAGAGGTATTCTCAATATAAAGGGTTTCCATATTTTTTTGGTCTTCAACAATTTCTCCTTCTTTGAAGAAGTCCTCAGGCTCAGTTGCCTTTGCCGGGGGAGGATCCTCACTGCTTCTTTGGTTAGAATCCCCTAGCGAGGAATCCATCAGACTAGCTGCTGCATCTTTCTCTGTAAATATCACTAGGTCTGTCGATGAGGGAGTAGGAGGGTTAACCAGAGGTTTCTCCTTCTAGATCTTTCTTGGTTCCTTCAGAGGTATAGTTTTTTCTTTCTGAGTCTTGAGAGGGCACTCTTTCGCCATGTGACCTAATTTCTTACACGTAAAGCACACAAAGGGGAGGGATTCAAATTCTACTTCTTGCGACCAAGATCCAAGCTTCGATTTAATCACTATAGTGTTAGGAAGGTCCACTATCTAGAGGATGTTGACACAAATCCTGGCATACGCCCTTCTTGTTTTAGCCATAGTCATAGGATCAATTGTTAGGAGGTCTCCAAAGGAACTAGCCAGTCCTCCCAACACGTCTTCATGTCAGTATTCAAGGGGGAGACCCAGGAATTTGACCTAGACCAGAGCTGAGACAAAGAAAGTTGAATCATTTAGAACCAAATTAGGGGACCACTTATGCAGGGCAAGGGAGAAGCGACCTAGCATCCAAGGGCCCCCATAGAGAATATGAGAGAGATCTTCCATGTTAAAGAACTCAAAGGAAAAGAATCCTTTAGCCATTGTAGCAATATCAACTTGCCCTTTCAGAAACCATTTCCTCTTGGCAAACTATTTGACAGCTTCAATATTAGGTCTCACTCCTAAAAAATTGCCTACCAGGGTCATTTCCATTGCCAAAATGGAATGATCGATCAGAGGATCAGGAATAATAATAGAAAATTCTCCTTTCGACGGGTTGGATATCACATTGACCATAGGAAAGGAAGATTTCCCTGATGATTTAATACCAAAGAGGCCAGCCCACTTGCCCTTGGGAGC
The DNA here is from genome assembly GCA_018584345.1 of Thuja plicata. Lineage (NCBI taxonomy): Eukaryota > Viridiplantae > Streptophyta > Pinopsida > Cupressales > Cupressaceae > Thuja > Thuja plicata. Next base: position 1,076,224 of record MU226881.1, on the reverse strand, counting down.
TGACACTCCAACTTAGAGAGTTTCTTGAGCTTGTCAAGGACCATCAAAGGGGCCCTCAGTAGAAGTACTCTCAGGGATGGTTGTCTTAGTTGACTTCAACCCATTTTGGTCAAAATCAACCTTATTCTCAGAATGCTGAGGAGGGAGCCCACCTGCTAGGCAGGGCATTGAAGATTCCAGAATAGGTCCTGCACCTGCTAGAGCTGCACTGCCAGAGCCAGAATTTTAAAGCAGGTTCCCACTTAAGGAAATCGCTAGAGGTTTCCTGCTTGAGGTTTCCGCCATTGTTTAAGCAAGTTATTACATATATTGTTATATTTTTATTTGTCTACAATGTTACTGTATCCTTCATCCGACGTTGTTTAACATTATATTGTGGCTTTGCACAAAATTGGGCTTCTTCTTTTTGTGCAGGGATTCAATCCTCGTAACTTATGTCAACCAAGGAAAGGTGAGAACTGAGTATGCTCAGTATGCTCAGAGTTGTTGGTAGTGCTCTGTAAGAATTTTCTATGTAAGTCTTTTGTGGTAAATTTGTATCTATATTTCACGAGTTGTAAATTTATGAATTTTTGTTAAAAGTTTTAAGTGGTTTACTAAGGACCTTTGTATGGTATTTTCTATTGATATACATTTTACATGAATACGATTCAAGTTGTAAAATATAAATCAACTAAAAACCTCAAAACTGCTTCAAATTTCCACACATTTACAAAGATAACATTTTTTCACAATGGACTAGCATTTCGATCCTATATATGTAAAATTGTGTCATATGCATCTCTAGTAAATTTATATATCCTTTTGAAACTTCAGAACCACCCAAAATCTCACAAATGGACTACTATTAATTGAATAGATGAATCCAATATTTCATATCATGTAAGTCTAGATGAGGGTCTGATTGTTGTGTTTTCTTCTTGACCTTTGATTTTTTTATGGTTTTGTTTCTTGCTTTGAAACTAGTTGCAAATTATATAGATCATTTTTGTTGTGCCTTAGCCCAACTCTACTAGTCCCAAATTTATGGATTAGTATATACCTGCACTAAAATGAATGTCAATTTGTTAAGTTTTGGGTAGTAATCCAATTTTCAAAGGCATTAATACTTAAAAAATTATTGCAATACCAATTAGCCCCCCTCCATCTTTTCTCTTGAATCAATTCAATTAAGAACAAGAGTTTACAATGTGAACTGAAACATTGGCAGCAAAATAGTAAAAATTAGCACAATATAAAATACATAGATAGGTTTTCAATACCATATCATTGGTATCAACATTGTTTACTAAATAATCATAGTGAATGTCTTTAGACGGACTTCAAGTTTTCACTCGAGAGGTGGACAACTTCGGTAGACTGTCAAAACCTTATCTAAGTAACCCAAAAATATGAGCTCAAATTGCAGCAAAATTGAGGGATTTTAATCAATAGCTTTGGAGATATGTAGGAAGCCTTTGATTTCCTTCATCCATGGGGGATGTATAGGAGTAGGGGTTGACATTATTACTGCTTGTGATATTAGGTATTGTAGTGAATATGTTATTTTTGTGACAAGGAGGTTCATTTGGCAATTACTGTTGATTTGGGCACTTTACAAAGGTTACCCAGATTGGTTGGGGAAGGGAATGCCATTGAATTAGCCTATCCTAGTAGGAAGTTTGATACTTCTAAGGCTAAGGTACTGGATTTGGTTTGTGATATTTTTCATTCAAAGGAGGATATGGAGGTAGCAGTGGGAATTATAGCGAAGGGCATTACTGCTAAGTCTTCACTTGCTGTTGTGGGAACCAAGGATGGTCTATTCAAGTCCAGGGACATCTCTATGGATCAAGGTTTGGATTATGTTGCTACTGGTGACATGGAATGCTGCAATGCTTTTGACTAATGATTTGAAGGAGGCCCTCACTGACCAATTGGGGACAAGGAAACACACCTTTACAAAACTGTAAGTTTGCTTGATGACGAATGCTTCCTTTTCCCTTTTTTATTCAAGGAAATCTTGTGGTTTGAAAATTATGGATTCTCCTAAATTTCATGAGGGTGCATTGTAGGTATATCTAGAGATCAATCATTGTTTCCTTTTGTTGTGATTCTTGGAAATATTTTGCTCCATTTCAATGAAATCTTCATCTAGTGCCTTGGTTATGAGCCACTGCTTAGACTTGTATTCAATTAATTGAATGATGCATGGGATCTGGTTTTCATCAACTCAAGATAGTAGAGAATTCATTTTTATAGAAATTAAGAGTTCAAGAAATACGTATGGACCTAATGACCATATTATTTCTCATATTTTGATTTCGCATCATTTAACTTTTTCTTTTAGCCTTAGTTTTTTCCATTGTTTGAGTTTGCTTTGGGAAGTAAACAATTGTAAACCAATTTATTGCATGCAATAAAGATTAAAAGTTTGAACTTGTGCTCATATTTTAATAAGTTATGGAAAATAGTGAAATTGTGTTGGTATTGTTATCTTCTATACAAATTAATGGTGTTCAAACCTCATATATTTTGTAATTGAAAGTTGATAGGTAAAGATTTTATACTATACAAATTTTTTTTGCATAATCATTGTAAATGCTTGCACACCTCCAAAGAGTATGCATGACCATTTCTAATTTCTATTTTTCATTCACCTATTTTCCAAAACTGCCCTGCTAGCATTTGGCAGGAACTACGCTGCACTGCAGCTCTTGTTTTTATATCCCTTCTCTTCTTTTGAGTTTACTATTTGTAGTTTGATTTTTCATTAGCAATAGCTCTCACATTTAAGATCATATTCCTTTCTACATTACACTTTTGACATTATATTTTAAAAGATATTAAAATATAAGACTTTTTTTATAGAGGTTGAAAGATCAGTACAAGGTTTTACTAAGATCATTTCTTAAATAGCCACTAAAATTTTTTCTTTCATTTTCTTGTATAACAAGTTCTTTCAATGAAAAACTTTGTAGTCTTCAACCATTTTGTATTATCCATTTCTTCTCTTTATTTATTTTTTATTTTTATGATTTATCTTCATATATTTTTTTGTACTGTTCATAATTGGACCAGTTAAATTACTCTCATTTTGTAGCATTTCTGTCTTTATTTGTAATACACATAGATCCTAAATTCCTAGGTCTACAAATATTTTAAATTTTTATTCATATAAGACGATAGAATGTTACATAGAGATTCTTGAAAAGATCTCCAACTTCTACAATATATAGTCTTATTTACATGTTATTCATTTCCTATAATTTCTATCTCAATGATTAAAAATTAAATTATTTCTTAAATTTTTTTCATTAACACTAGTTTATCTCTTAAAGAATTTCATATTGAGTTTATTAGCACTTATTGTATTTAAAACTAATTTTTAGTAGAACATAATCTAAGCCAAGAATAATTTAGTTATAAAAATTTCTTACTTTACCTTAGTGTAATAAGATTAAGATTATCCTCAAAGAAACCTAGACTTTCTTTAGTAGAGTTAAATTTCATCTGGTACATTTTGGTGAACCCAAAATTCCAAACTTTTAAATGCTTAGCTTTTGTACAAATATTTGAACTTAAAAAAAACTTGATTCCTCCTACATTACTCTAAATATGCTAGAGATTTTGATTGTGACTTGAAATGTAGTTGATGAATGTTACAACCTATCTCTCTACTTTGAAAATTTTATAAGAAGAAGCATATATAAACAAAAATATGTCTCACACTTTTTCATTCACAACTCCCTTTGTGAATTACTATGTATTAATGCATTCCTTGCATAATCACCTCACTATAGGAATGCCTTATCCTCCTAAAATAGTTGTCCAACCTATTTCCATTCAAGTGGATATACATTGTTTTTACCACAATATTTCTCTACACATTTTTATTATCAAAACTCATCATTTATATTATCATTTGAATGAATTTCAAGAATTGTGTGTAAAATATTTTTTTTTTCTTGAGGACTGTCATGTCTTTGAACCTATCCAAAGAATACTAAATATTATTTTTACAAGTATATATATATATATATATATATATATATATATATATATATATATATAGAGTTTCCAACTTATTAAATATTTATTAGGGATATAAATGATCAGTATTTTAATATACATAACACATAGTTATCAATGTTGACACCACTTCTAATCATCCATAATCAATACACATTGATCAAAAAATAATTGAAGATCACTTAGATGGTATTCACACAATTGATAATGGAAATACCAAAATTCAAGTTGTTCGGTATTTCCTAGGTTTTATTATTTTACATTTTTAGAGGTCTATAGAGAAAAATTTGGGACCAAAATTGTTGCCACTCCCTTAAATTGAATAGCTAAAGGAATTAGTTTTAAGGGACCAAGACTAGATCTCTTGGAGATCTTTTTGTTGTTTCAAATTTTGAGCAATAGGTGGAACGTTATGACCAAGTATAAAGTCAGAATAATAAAATATATAGTGTTTATTTATAATTTTAGATTTATATTATTATTCACATCTATACTATTCATTTTGAATCCAAAGAGATGCACAAACTCTTGGAATTCTTTATAATTTGTACAATTTCAGTTTTTAAATCTAATTATAAACTATCTTTTTGAGCTACATACATCTCCTTTTCATGTTTTCTCTCAATCTTATTGTATGAGGTCTACAATACAACAATTTATACACCAAGTATTGAAATTTGATCCCATAATTTAGATCGTAGTGTCAAGTCATATTCACTCCTATATGTCCCATCACACATGATCAGTATACCAAAGGTTTGGTTGAAAACAAGGGACCCATCAGATAAATTTCCTTTGAGATGCACATAATCATAGATGTCTAAACGAAAAATTGATGGATCAAATGATCCATTCAAAATTATGGTTGAAGAGAAACTAAATAAACAATGAGAGGAATTTCACTTCTAGATGCTAAGAGGGGGGTCTCAATAAACATTTATTAAAGTTTAACCACTTATTAATCATTCTTTCTTATAAACATATGTGTAAAATTAAATAATTATAACATACCGATTAACACACAAAGACACCAATATTGTATGTAGAAAATCCAACATGGGAAAAACCATGGCGAGAATTATCTCACAATATGAAAATTGATTAAAAAGTTTTATGCACTTGGCCAAGGAAGTACTTTATTTTTTATTTAACTTGCAAGAAAAGGTACACAACCTTAGGGAAATATACCATGAAATCTCATACATTGAAGATCACTTCTCTAGGGTGAGGAATAATATGTTATGATTAAAATAAATTATGATTTTTGAACCAAATTTAAAAGCATCCCATGTAATGGTGATTATAGTTCATTGTTTTATACATCTGAAATTGATTCCATTACCACTTATCTTCACTTTCCAATCTTTTCACTTACCTCACACACCATACACTACTATTTTTCAATTCATACCATCAACTCATCCTATATATATCATCTGCAATAAAAATATACATCCATTAGGTCAACCTAATTAGATGTAACATGTAGAACATAAGAAGTTGACCCAAATAAATCTTCCAATGCATTACAAAAAGGAACTAAAGTGTTTGAATAATCAAACCATGTTAGCATACCTTTCTAATACACCCAAGTCATCATCTCGACCCAAACTACTTAAGTTAGCTCTGAAACATAAAATTAGTAATGCAAGCTAACCAATCAAAATTAAAATATAATGTGGAACTCCACAACACATGAGATGCACAAAATAACATCTCCTAACATAAAAAAAAAAAAAAAAAGATCATTTGAGAATCTCATCACAAGATCTTCAAAGGTAGAGGACTACAAAACATTCCATCAATCAAGTACATTGTTTCTTCATGGACCGATTCACAGATTAGATCACCAAATTTTCTACAAAATTATTTAGGACTTGAAACTTGAGATATTAGTTTATTTTGTATCCATAAAAATCATTACATAAATACAAGCCAATATGATTCAATGTGGAACAATGTTGACCACATTACAAATACTATATTTATAACATTGTTCACTAGAATAGACATACATAGACACATTATGATGCTGACATAAGAACGTCACTTCAATTCTCTAGAATAGAAATGAATCATTTAGACATATCATCTCTAATAAATACCTACAATCTCCATGTACATAAATAAAACTAATTATATATTCTTATAATATAGCAATATTCTAGAATCAATAGGAATAAAAATGAGCTTGTGCTTCCAAAATTTAGTTAACATTAATGACAATATGTTTGACATCAATGAAAAAAATAATACTTATTTGTAATAATATGCCCCCTTTTCATTGATGGAAACACTTGTACCATGTTCAATATAACTCCCCTTTTGACATCAAATATAAATGAAATCTCTGACATCACTTTACAAACTCTATATTTCTCATTGTTTTTTACATTATTCCTGTTGAATCAAGACTCCATATCTATAAAACTCAATAATATTCACAACATTGAATAAGTTTGTAATTTTATTCCTCTTGAAGCAATTACTCCACGTCTTTTAAAAAATTAGATATTAAACATAACTTAAAATAAATTATAAACTAGGACCTCATGAACACCTAGAAGGTAAAAAAATATAACGATAGATGTTGTAAAAGTAAACCCTAAACCCTAAACCATAAGTTACCTAAACTCATATAAAATTAAGATTATAAATTGAGAGTTCATGAATACAAGAGAAGGTAAAAAAAAATATAAATATGGATGTCATAAAAGTAAACCCTAAACCCTAAGTTCCCTTATCCTATTTAAAAGTAAGATTATAAACCAAGACCTCATGAATATAGGAGAAGGTAAAAAATGTATGAGGATGGATGTCATAAAAGTAAACCCTAAACATATTTAACAGTAAGATTATCATTTATTTTCACTTAAGAATAAACAAATTAGAAATAGGATTAATGAAAAAGAGATGCACTAATTAATATATATATAATTCCCTAATTATCTTTTAAATTAGCGTGAATATAGGATCCATTATCCCTAATTTTGTACATCATTTTTATATCATGTACTCAGTTCAATTAGTTATACAATTAGGTTATTCAATATTTTCTTATTGCATTAAATGAAAATATTAGCGTAATTTTATCATGTAGTTAATTCTATTAATCATACAATTTTAGGGTTATTAAATGTCAAACACATTTTAACATTATATTTTCAATGTCACATGATGACATTAAGATAATATGAGCTAGGTTATATTCTCATTTTTTTATAATTAGAATGGTTAGCTAGCTTTGATCTAATCGCATGGTGTTGACCAGTTTTATTTTTATTGGATTTTTCAATTTTTTCATTTTAGCTAATTTTTATTTATTTTAGTTACTTAAAAACTTAATTTAAGCTAATTTTACCATTTCCCATTTTTCAACTTTAAATATTTTTATATTAAAAGGAATTAACTACAATAGCTACAAGTTTAAAATTGTATGTCACCTGAGTATTATATATGAATAATTGTTCCATTGTGATCAATATGTCAATTATTTATCTAAGAATAAGTTTTTCTAAAAGAGTTGTGTCTGTGACCAATATGCCAATTATTTATCTAAGAATCAATTTTTCTAAAAGGGCTTTCTCAAGATGTATGTTTTTCACAAGTCTATTTTTTGTTGGTTTTATAAACATAATTTTGGTGATTATTTGGGTAATACTAATTTACCAGTTTGTTGGTGATTTCTAATTGAAATTTGATCTTGGTTATTATTTTTATTTTAGACAAAAATGCAACAAACAAATACTTGCCTAAATGAAAAACATACAAATACTTTCCTAAGTGAATTTAAAAATCCAACAACAAACAAAAAATTGTCATAAAAATGAAATATATTTCAACAAGAAATGATAAATAAGAAAAATAAATTTAAAAAATAAAGAACATACAAGCAACTCTGAACAAGATTTTTTTTGTGTGCACCTAAGAGCTAAACTAGAGAGTTCTTTAGTGTGTTCATGAGCTTTCTCAATCGAACTTTGCCAATAGGATTAGTTCTAATGCCTTGTGGAGATCAGATTGCCAACATGAAAGTGAAAAAAATAAATATCACCTCAAGCTTCGTCACTTGATTTGTGTTTGGGTCCACTTTTTTGTGGGCAATGCCACCTTGGGCAACCCTATCCTAGGTCAGAGTTGTCCCAGGCAACCTTGACTTGGGACAAGGTTTCCCTAGACAACCTTGACCTAGGACAAGGATGCCTTAGGTGACCTTGACCTCTTGACTTAGGTGGGGTCAAAGACCAAAGGTGCATAAGGTAGTGGAGATGTTTGTTTTTGAACCAGTGCGAACAAAATCAAACATGATTGTGCATGGGAGGTCGAAAATGCTTAAATGAGGTCTAGGTGACGACATAATTGTATAGAGATACAATTTAAAATGCTACACTTTCTATCTTAAGGAATTTTACCTATTTATTTATCAAGTTTTAGACCCTCTCTCTCTCTAGTTTTCTTTTTTGATATTACAAATGAATAATTTCACACATGAATATTTTACATAGTTCTGAATCAAGTTTAAATGGAGATCTCCTTCACCATGGTCCCTAATTATTATCACTACAAAGCCTAGTTAAAAAAAGAAAAAATATATATAAATTGGTCCATACATCAACATGTCAATAATAAAAAATCTTATACTTGTGAACTTGTCGATAAAGAAGAGAAAAATATCCCAATTTCTCACTCTATCACTTTATCTCTCTTAATGATAAATCTCAAGTGTCATGTCCAAAAAAAGAATAAAATATTTGTCCTCCTCGTCTCTCTATCCCCATATTAAATCTCAAATATCATTACATCTATCCACACACACACACACACACACACACACACATATTTCATCCCTCCCTCCCTACACACATATACATATGGTGAAGTAAGGATTGAGGTTAGCCAAGCTAGTTAAAGGTGACCTTAGCACATGTTGGTTTAAAAGTAGTTACAAGATTAAAGGTAATTGACTATAATGCTTATTTTTTCTTATTTCACTATATATAACCAAAATGATAACCTCTATTATATTGACTCTTGATAGATAAGATACAAACTTTACATGATATTGATCAACATGCATTGATATAATCTGTTGTACTTAAATATTTATAGACTTAATGCTAGTGTGTCTCCATTCTAGACATTTAATAACTTATTGAACACTTATGACTTCGTCATCTAACCAAAATTCCCCTTCCATCATGCTTTTTCATGGCAACATTTTCCTTACCGTGATGCAGATCCTCAATAGACTTTTCAAGAACAACTATCAAAATCCTTCAATGAAATCCCTCCGTTCAAAGGGAAGATCTTCACTACCAAAATACTTTTTGACCAAGAATTGTAAATGTGCCCCCGACCAATGAAAGTGGAGATGCATTTAGAAAAGGACAACTGAAAGGTTCCCACGAGAAAAGAAGAATAGAAAAATGTCACAAAAAAGGTGCCTCGACCAAAGAAGCACGAGGCCACCCATACTCAAATCAATTGTATTTCAGAATTCATGGTCGCAAGCGAAACGACAATTACTGCTCGAAGGCGATAAGATGAGGGTCTTCTTTCTTTCAAGCTGGGCCACTCTGCTTAATGTCGGCAATCATTATCCCACTTTACAAACATTGTAGGGGTTGTGCCAGCTGCTTTCTAACATAATAAAAAAATATAATCCTTTTGTTCATTATATTCTTGTTTGTCCACGTTCAGGAATATTTATGGAAGTTCGATGAAATGAATTTATGAAGGTTAGATTTGAAAATTGTTTCTGAGTTTAACGAGCGGCCATGAACAGAGGTGAGCAGTTGTGTTGCCTTGGTTTGTGTCGACTACACAAATTTTATTTTAAAATCAATCTAAACTTTAGGGATCTAGTGCAAATTTAGTAACTTTTGCATATATCCCACTCATATTGCAGAAAGCTCGAAATCCTTGATCCAGCTCACACCTAACACAGCTGTTAAGTGAGGCCCTATTATACACTGAATTTGCGCCTCTGATCTCAAGCTCTCTTGGTCTTGATAATCCAGTATAACATGGGAATCATCTCAAGGTTGTGGGACCTTATGCTAACCGAGATGAGACCTCCAGGTTCTAG
>MU226881.1:978940-1017127 GCA_018584345.1 Thuja plicata | reverse complement strand
ATATAGTCTAAATAGGAAGGCTTGGTAACACTTGTTCTTTCCTTTCATAGATTAGTTGCATTGTACTTTCATTTTCATAGACTACTTTGCATTATCATTTAGATTTGCATTGCATTGCATACATTTGCCTTCATTGGAGATATTGACATTCTTGTCCTTGTTTTCATTGTGAATCTCTCATTGTATGGTTTATTGGCAAGGTCATAAGTTTACAGCTCTAGCTGAGAGCAATTTTACAAATCTTGCAACTCCATGCATAAAGAGCTATGGATCGATTTGTGAGGGCTCATTCTTGAATTTCCTTGCATGTAAGGATTCATAGAAGTGCACTACTTTTGTGTGTACACAAGACATATGAAAAGGTTTCAAATAAATTTGCTGATATCAACTCAATGTCTCAACAATTTTAAATATCTATAATCTTTCAGAAAACTCATTCCCACCTCATTCCCACCACTGATTCACATAGCTTAAACTCTTGTTCTATTCAAACTCAAATTTGATTGCTTTCTCTCTCTATTAACCTCAACATCTTGTTCATCTCATTCTTTTACCCATCTCATTCTTTTGTACCTCTCTCTAAACACCTTCCTACCACTACTACGTAGAGGGTCATTTTAAGACAATATTTAAGACCAATTTTTATTAAAGTGTCTTAATTTGAGACAAAATAAAACTAGCATATTGTCTTTAATGTTGTCTTTAAGTAAGTGTCTTAAATTATTGTCTTTAAAAATTGTCTTACAAAGACAATAAATAATAATAATATAATTGTCTCTCTAAAGACAATATTCTCATTAGAGACAATATCACTTTTATCTTTAGAGATGATATAAAATAATAATTTTAAAAACAAAATAGCTCACTATTCAAATAAATCAATATTCTTAAATAAACTACAATATAGATAAATCAATATTCTTAAATAAACTACAATATGGTTGATTAATTCATATGAGGGCACGATGGAATTGAACCACCAACCTCTTACTTGTAAAGCAAGTACTCTTCCATTGAGCTAGAACCCTTTAAACTATAAATATACACACTAATCTATGCACTATTTTTCAATCTAGGGCATTAACTTATCTCTACAAAAATGTATAAATATATGGTATGTCGGTAAATTCCATATTTACTATAAATTAGACAAGCATTTATCTTGTGAATATCCATGTTACAAGAAATCAGATAAGCATTTACCTTGTGAATATCCATGTTATCATTCTTTTCTTGAATACTTAGTCCATGAAATTTGTGCCCAGTGTCCCTTCTTCATGGAGGCCAACAACATATTGGTTATGTCTATGCCTGGTCATCGCCACATATATCAGCAGTCACAGCTAAAAATGTCACCATATTTTCTTACTCTTCTTTGTAACATTAAGCAAATTTATTTACTTGCAAGATAGGCAATGTGGACACAGCCATTATGGTTCTCATTTCTATTCTCTCCAGTAAAATACACAGGTCCAACTCGTGCCTAGAAAAATGAATCTTACAAGTTATACGAATGTACAACATGTATCACAAAATAGTGAAAGCATTGATCAAAATTTTAAAAATATCATAAAATATCTAAGAATTTTCCATATGATCAAATCTTTGAAATCACAATTTTTAGGTTTATATATCATCTGGATTGGGCAATTGATTATGGCTTCTATAGTTTAATAACCACCAATTACTGCTTCAGAGAATGTGTGGAAAGTTGGAAACATATCTAATGTCCATGAAAATATCAATATCACCACTAGCCACATTTTATTTCTTTTCAAATACAATGATTTTAGTATCATGGAACAAGTTATCTATTACAATGATCTCCCTATTAGGAATGCTAAAGACAACTATGGCACATACCTACTGCCATAGGCAAATTATTGGTATGACAAAGCTATGCCCTAGCCATTTGACCTATGAACTAGTTGTGACTCCTAAAACCAAACCCATTCAGATTTGTAATGGCCCCCAGACCCCAACAACATGGTAACATAATTCGAAACCAACATGCTAAAATTAATAAATAAATTAAGAAGACCAAGAAGCAAGGTGTAGCTATAGCTTTTAAGTAGAGAAGCAATCACGAAGGATTTACAAGGGATGGAGATGACGCTACTATTTAGGTGAAACTTGTCACAATGAAACTTACAAGTAGTTTCTATTTCCAGACAAAAGATAAGTTATTTCATCCATAAAACATAAAGGTGATTTCAAATGTTTATGAAAGAAGAAAGATACATGTACTCGAGATATTTTAAGCTTTCTTTAAAAGAAAGCTGCCAAACACTCAAATTTTTAACAGGAATCATATAGAAATGTAGAAATATGAACTCATCCATATAAAAAATTGCACAATATCCCAAATACCAGCATTTCAATCTAAATAATGAAACAAAGATAAAAATAAAGAGAGGTCAGATCTCCTTTTATAAAAACAACAAAGCTGGAAGTTCAGCCAACCATCAAATGATCCTATGAAAATGGATTTGGATATGATGCTCTCTTGGAATACTATGGAGATGAAATTTCAGGTGCAATTCCTTGAAGATAATTCCATCTATTACTGTTTCAGTCCTGCGATGAGTTGCCTAATTTTTTTTGATGTTATATCATTGCTTCTGCAATTCCTCCTAATTGGATTGACTTATGTTCTGCGGAACATAGGCCCAAGAGAATACAGTTTAAAATTGCTGCAAGCTTCTGTATGACCATCCATCTGAGAAATTGACATCCTCTCATTCCTTGTATTATGTAATACTGATAATTTCAAATAAACTTCATTCATACAGCATGTAACATATCGACTTGATGCATTTCCTTATAATAGGATTGTTGGTATGTAGTACTTGATCGTGAAGGAAACAAGTTGACTCAAGCATATAAAAAGGTAAAAATAGAGCATTTGAAGAGGGAGAAAATCTCCCCATTTGTGAGTGATCACTACCAATGCATTAAAAATGTTGATGGGACAATAATCAACAAGGAAAAGCAGGTAAATCAAGGAATTGAAACATTAAGATTTCAATAAATCTAAATATGACCCAGGTAATTGTTATTTATTTCCATTTCCTGAATGTATTCCTTGATATTACTGCAGCACTGGATTAATATTTTTTTTTTTGTACCTTGTGTTATATAATGCAATAATGCCCCAAAGAATTATTCAACGTCATAAGGGAAAATGATACTCGAAAAGGAGTTGCAATATAATACCATGCTTTACCAGAGACTCAATAGCAGTTGTTGCATATATTAGAAGATCAAAAATCTCATGATGTGAAGTATCTCTCACAGAAAACTGATCACATAGTTGAAATTTCGTATATCTTTCTGCAGGATTTTGCCTCAAGCACCATCTGACAACCTTCCATTAGGTGACAAATATTCTAGTATTGATAAGACATCATTCTTAAAACCTTTAACATAGCTACTGGCTACTCACCACAAATATGAATTTCAATAGGACATACATTATAAGAGTTGTCATCGCTATGAATATTGCAAGTATTTTTTATAACCAATCGTATGTTCATCTAGGAATTGAGTTATTAAGAAATATTTTATATGTTTCCAGCTTTTCACACATTCTCACAAGCATGCTTAATATCTCCATCTCCTTATTTCCACAAGGCGGTTGTGTATAAGGTTTTGAAATTTTAAAAATTTAATCTAGATCATTAACTTACACCAGAAATCCCAGTTGAAAAGAGGCCAAAGTATACACTCGGGAGACTTGTTCTGATTCACAAAATAAAGAAAAAATTTAACAGTACATATTCAAGGTCATGATCTAGTGAATAACTTCAAATTATTCAGCTGCAAAAACTATAATAAGGTAATAGAATATTAAAATATTATGTTCTATTAACGTGTACAATTGATTTTAAAACTAATATAGTTAAGGAACACAAAGCTGAAGGTAGAGAAACCTTATCGATAGTGTATCATTCATATTCCTTCCAAATCATTTCTTCTTATGTCAAAAATTTTAATGGTGTTGACTTTTCCATATCTAATAAATAACAATGTCATAAGCTTTGGCTACCTCTTCCTCTGTGTCCGAGTTCAATGGTTTTCATTAGCTCTTCATCTAAGTTGATTATTGAATGCATTCTTTGTCATCTCTAATGCAGTATTGTGCTTGAAATATTATACTACAAACAAAAAGGTTTATTGTTACTAGAAAATAATATTCTTAAATTTGACATGTTTGAATGGCTTTGACCAACTTTTAATAAAACTTACATTTTTAATGTAATTTCAGATAAACCATTTAAACTAAACTAATTAAAGTTTCAAATGTACATATCAATTTTTCACTCACCAAATTTCCCCAAATGCAAATGCGTACTCCCTTCAAATTTTCCAATCTTAGCCCACTACTTTCCATCTCGATCAGTTTTGTGATTGTAGAGTGACATCACTTCATTTTTCCATTCACGCCAACTCCTTTTTCTTGAAATATCAAATCCATTGTTCGATTTTAGGTGCCAATATTTCACATAAATCTATGATCATTAGTTAAATAATCCAAACCTTCTTACTACATGGTAGATACTCTTGGAATAGCCAGTACTTCGCCTAAAATATTATAATTAACAGGTTTTGATTAGAGAAGCACTTATGACTAACAGTTATAAATTTCTATTTGATTTTATAAGCATATATATAATGAAACTTCACAAAACATTTAGAATATATGCCTCATCTTCAATTGTAAAACTATTTTTTCCACACTTGAGTAATCTTTTATGGTAGCCAATACACAAAATTAAACTCTTATACAGAGCTCCTTCATTAAGCTAGAATTAGGGAAAGTCCGTTACCTTCTTATATAAATAAGATACGCTAATGTTGACATATTTTTTATGTCTTTTACATCTTTAGCATAGTTTCCAATCTGCATTTGTTGCCAAAAATTTTACAGATTACAAGAAATCTATAGATTAAAAAATCAACAATTAAAATATAAAACCAAAGTATTATATTATCATACCGGAAAGTTTATTGCTGCATAGACTCCAATACTTGAATGCTGGAAGATCATAAGTTCTAGCTGCATTCTCTTCCTTATCATATCTACATACAGTTGCATCACTAGACAGTTTAATTAAAAAGTTGGTATTTCAAACAAACTTGTAACTCAAATACCATAATACATATATTAAAAAGTAATAATTCTTATCAAGATATACTGAGGAGTCTAATTGTTATCCAGAATGAGGGTGACATTAAATAAAATAGACTAAGTTCTCTAGTTAGTGTTTTGATAAAAATAATAGTTTTGGTCTGAGAGCTATATAATCACAAACTACTTCTCTAGTTTTAGATAAAGGAAAGAAAACAAATCTTTAAGTAACTAATTTGAAAATTGAAAACTCTAAACTAGATGGTGATGAGTGTCATTGCAAACCTTGAATATGAACATACAAAACATTACAAAACATTTCAGACTATTTTTCAAGGAAAAAATATAGTTGTATATGAACATACTTGGTAACTCAATGGTAAAATGAATTTTTTCTTTGGAGAGTAGTGGTTGATGTGTCTTCTGTTGGATCAACAATCTGGATTTCTTTTTCCTTCTAAAGGTTTAATGACTACTGCACATCCACAGGTCAGAGTAGGGTTGATCTCCAACAATAACATGATTAGGGAAAAATTCTAGGGTATAATCTGACCACATACACCAATGGGTTCCTGTAATATATATCCTTGATATTTCCCATTCATCTTCAATGTCAATCCATGTATTTTATTAGCATATCCTGAAACAATTTAACAATATGTAAGAAACTGTGTTATAGATTTGAAAAGTTATTATGTAGACAATGTTCACATTATTCATATCAATAAAATATATCTAAAGATTAGTCTGTGAAGCTCAACAAATATATTTTACTATAGTGGACTTTGCTCCATAATTTTTTAGGGAAGTACATTATAATAGGATGTTAATAATAAGCTACTCGGAATTTTGGGAGTAGTAACTATGTGATAAAAAAACAATGCATTCTATGTTTGAAACCTAATTGATCCAAATATAATGGCAAACCTCTTCCTCTCGCTACGCTTAAATTACTCTAAAAAATTCATGGCACTACCCACTCTAGAATAATTTTAAAAGCTCTCGACAACACCCTCTGGATTTTTGTTGGGAAGCCTCCTTCCATGCAACCTAAGTCTAAAAGCTCACCCCTATCATCGTCCGCGGTTGGTTGGGAGCATAATTGCCCTTGACCTCCATATTTTGGGGGCAGTAATGAAGGGGTTGAGCCTAATCCAATTGATATATAATTATTTTCTTAATTTGCAAGGAAGTGATTAAATAGCTGACATAAGAGTTCCACCACCCATGATGTTATAGTGCATAGCTTCTGATATTTATTGTATAAGCTTATTTTTTCAACATTTTTTATCAAATTCCATCATTCATCATCACGGAAGAAAATAAGAAATAAAAATTATAGCAAGACCATAGAGAAAAAAATAAAAAAATGTGAGAAGGAAGCAAGAGGGAAAGATGTAAAGATGAAACAACGATTAAAAGAAAAGATTAACTAGAATGATGGTTGGAAGTGGGGAAAGAAAAGTGAGAAGAAGAGAGAAAGGAGGATGGATGTCTGCTAGTACATGAATGAAAACAAAAATCTTAAACAACCCCAAAAAAATAATGGAATTTAACAACATACCTTGATACACGAACAAGTCTAAATAAAAGACTGAATATTTTATTTGCAAAACTAAAAGCAGTGTACACTAAAGTATTGTGAAAATGAATCAAACTAACCCTGGCTACTAGAGTACTAAATGAACTTTTACTATTGTACTTAAAAATTGCAAACTTACCTTTACATTAATCTTTAGAGAGACATTAGCAAGGTATTGTCTGCTTATTTCAAAAACATACTTTGTCAAACAACATTGAGATATTATGTTGGGACCAATTTCACATATTTTCAAATCTCTTGCATTTATGCCAGCATTAAGGTACCCATGTTAAATGCTCTCAGTGCTACGGTTTGTCTACTTAAACAATCACCTGTTTCACAGAATCACAAAGCCAATCAGAATTGAAGTACTTAAAAGTGCCATGTGAACTTGATAAATATTATGTAGAGCTAATTAGGGCCTGAATTTAATAAACCTAATGCACTGGAAGTACTGAATTTAATAAACCTAATGCCAAATAAAATTATAATGGATCATACATCAGATTTAAATAAGGGACCCTTCAAATGAAAATTGTTCTACCACCTGAAAGCATGTAGGCAGTGGCATTAACAACTCAGAAAAGAATGGTACCTTTCAACTACAGAGTGGTATAATTAAAAACATGAGAAAAAAATCATCTGTTTATAAGTGAAAAAGATTGCTTTCCTAATCCATGCAAAATATCCATTGAGCTCAAGTGAACTGTTATTTCCTGTCTGAACAACTTTATTATATTATTGTAACTGAAGTTTTGAATATAGTAATCATTATCTAATAAAGTAATTATGATATTTTCTGGCTGAGGTTTAAATTCTCATGGATGTTATTATCGATCAAATCTTCAGATAAGGTTAAAAAATATTTCTATTAATTTGGACCTGTTTGGATATGCAGGAGAATATATGAGTCAGCTCAATGAACAAGTGGAAAATTATTGTTAACAATAATGTCAAGGGATTTAAGCTGTATTCAGTAGAATGTGCTTTACGTGGAGCTACTTGAACAAAACAAAAAATCATTTGAGTAGGATTTGTTGATCAATCAAGCTGGATATTGTAAATACAATATAATCATTTGAGCAGGAAATGCTATTTACCTTATTAGTCCCTTCCCTAAGGCAGGGGAATTATGTTTTCATCCTACTTTTGACAATTAGTTCATCTCTTGAAAACCGTGCACAACTATTTTATCCTATGGTCTTTAGAAATTGTTTTATTAAATTGAAATTTTTCACATTTATTTCTTTTTTGTAATTGGTTGCTGGGATTTTTACTAGTGGTTTTTTTATTATCCATATTTTAAAAATTATGTCAATATTATAGGCGATCTTTCCGGAAGCATCCTTCTCCAGGAAATTTCTCTTTTGACATTTCTTCTTTGGGGTGTCTGTGGCATTTGTCTGTTACTAGGCCACTCCTACATAGGCCAGATGTCGTTAATGCATCTCTTTTTCTTTACTCATTATCGTCAATGACCATTTCTCTTAGAGTTTCTGCTAACCCTATCTATCTTATGAGATTTATGAGATTTCCAGCTTATTGAGCGGATTTTCAACAAGTTTTTGTTTTCTTCTAACATTCTTAGGCATTTTGAAAACCCTACTTCTCCAGGGCACCGTTATGCTTGTAAACAAGTTTGAAAGCCTAAGTTCAGAATATTGAGGTAAGTCGTCTACGTATTGCTCTTAAATCTAACAACACACAAAGATAATATCATTTTCTTTTACAGATGAACTGATATGAATTTTAGTGTGAATTTCTTCGTTCCCAAAAATTTACAGAGCCATGGCAACTTTCATTGGGCTTATTTGTGCTTTAGCAGTATTCTCTGTGCTGGTATGTGTGGAAGCTCAGAGTGGGAGCTCCCAATTTACAACAATAATGGTGTTTGGGGATTCAACCCTTGATCCTGGCAATAACAACAATATCAACATCCCTGCTACGACCAACTTCCCGCCTTATGGTAAATATTTTACCAGCCGCATTCCTACTGGTCGATTCCCCAATGGAAAACTCACTTCAGATTTCCTTGGTATGCTTAGCTTATCACCAGTAGAAATATCAGTTTTCAGTATTCTAGATCATAACTTGTATTTATGTTTGAAAAATGAATGATCTTTATATCTTGTACATGAACTGTGGAAAAAATCTGATCTTTATATCTTGTACATGAAAGTGTTAGGATTTTTTTATCTTTATTTTGTGCGCATGAACTGTTTTTAAAGTCCAATCTTTGAATAATTTGTAATATTTATATGCATAATGCTCCCAAATGTTTTGGTCTGCACATATGCTTAACGTACTAGTATGGCTGAAAGATTTTATTTTTTATGACACTGAAATGATTTTCAGTTCCGCTTGGAATGATTTTTTAGCCCTGCTTGAAATGGTTCAGCTTACTACCAGCAAATATATCAATTTCCAGTGTTAAAGTCCATAGCTTATTTTTATTTTTATATAGTCGAAAAATGTTTAATTTTTTTACTTAAATTGTTCTCGTTCAGTCTTATCTTTTAAGAATCTGTAATGTAATATGTATATACATGACGCTACCAAAAGTTTTGTTCTAAACATATATTCAGCAAACTGTAATGGCTGAAATTTTTTATTTTCCAGGTCTTTAAATGCTTTTTGTAATCCTGCTTGAAATGATTTAGCTTGTCTCAGGTAGAAATTGTGAATAACCAGTGTTCAGATTCATAGCAAAACAACCACCTTTAATTTTTGTAGATGAAGTGTTTTAAAAATCTAATCTTTGAAGAATGTGAAATGTTTATATCCAAAATTAGCTATAATTGTTTAAGGATTTTCATTTTTCATGTGATTAAATAAGTTTCTAGTCCTACTTGAAATGATATATTGGTCGGTCTTGTGGTTAATCATGTGGATTTTTTTTAGTAGCATCTGCTCTGGGTATTAAAGAATTAGTTCCAGCATATCTGTATGACAGCCTCACCTCAGATGATTTGCTTACAGGAGTAAGCTTCGCCTCAACTGCCTCTAGCTACGACAATATGAATTCAGAGAGCAGAGTGCACATAAATAAGTTTGTTTATGCATTTCCATTTATGCTGAAGAATGGTTATATAACCAGTGTATAATTTGGGTCATTTGTTGTTTGGGCTTTGAGCTTTTATATTGTGATTGTTGTGCGGAATGTGACAGCATTGTGGAAGCAAGTGCAGTATTTCAGGGAATATAAATATCGAATAACAGGCATTGTTTGGGAAGACCAGGCATCCAGTGTTGTAAGTAATGCGCTTTACTACTTGGCTGCAGATAATGCTCATTGGGGCATTAGTTATTTCTTCAATATAGAAAATGTTAGAAATAATCGTGCTATGAACTACACCATTCCTAAGTATACAGATCATCTTATAAGGAGTGGTATTGGCACTATTACGGTAAGATCTAGAAACCTTAACCCTACGACATTTTATTTCATTCAATGGTTGTTATTGGTGTCACTGAATTCATTTCTTGATGTTAATGTCATGATTTTGACCGACTCCTAGTTCTGTGAATGGGCCAGCTCCTCTGTTGTCGTTTAGTGTTAATACAACAAATTTTCCTGGAACCCCTGCTGTGAGGTTTATTGGAGATTGTGATTTCCTGATGGGGCATCAAACTCCAAATTTTAAGGGTAATGATCAACCGGTCAATAAAAGGTTTCCTGGCATCAAGCCAACCCTGAAATTTGTAAAAATTTCACTATTTTTTACCTCTGTAAAATAATTGATCTGCACACTTAGGAAATGGAAATTCTGAGCAAGGATACACAGCAAAAGAGGTTAGCTTTTTAACTTAGCGTGTTTGTATTTGCCTGAGATGGAGACATTTGTTATCATTAATACCATATAGAAATTCCACAATAAAACAAATAGTCTAATATGAACTATTATAGTGATGTAGATGGTCCAAATGTTAATTCCTTTAAAAGAATTGTCCGTAGAATTTAATGCTAGTACTAAATATAGATATGAACCTGTTGTTTCTGTACTATAAATTACCATTGCTACTCAAACCCTTGTGATCGTAAATTTAAGTTTTCAGTTTAGTATATCAGTTTTTGGCTATATGTAGGTAAATATATGTTCAAACATAAAAAATGTGGTGGAAACATATGATATGTAAAGGAGCAATTAACAAGAAGATTTTCTGGTTCCTCTTTTGGGCCTTGCCCCTTAAGAGCTGTCAAGTTTAGGTTATTACTTCTTAGATCTAATCTTTCTAATTGTTGCTTGAATTTTGAACTGATTCTATGGGGTGCTTTAAGCACAAAATCTAAGTAAATAAATGTAAGATTGTGTATACAGATCTATGCACTTAAAGTAATTTCTTTTTATATTGACCAATAGTGAAACCTAATCCATCGTATTTGGTTCAACTTTGACTGCTCTGTATCAGGCATTAAGTTTAATGAATTTGGTTTGTTCAAGCTTAGTTAGATGTTAGGAAAGAGTCAAGACACTTTCTTAGAGCTGGATTAATACAACAATTCAAGCACTTTCCATTGACGATTTCTATGTAAAAGTCAAAATATATACGATGATTCTCCCAAGGCAAGGTGTTGTGGGCATGTTTAAAGTGGCTAAAAAGTCCCAATATTAAATTGTGTCTCTGGTGTATATATCATTCCCAATGGGTGGTGCATTAAGACAAATGCTAAAGGATCCTCCTATTAGATACGACATGCTAGCAAAAACATTCTGTAGGAGAAATTAGTTTTTTGAATGGTTGGAAAACTTGACTAAGATTTGAATTTTTTATTTTACATACAGTCCTTTATCTGTTTTGATTGGCAATGGAATGTTCTAGTCATCGCTTATTTTTTTATTTTCCATGTCCTTAAAGACATCAACTAAAAAGAGTTCTGCAAATCTCTAAGAAGTTCAGTGCAACAGAGACTATGATGTGTGTTCTATAACTTGACTCAGAATGTATTGTAAGAATAATGTTGGAATTATTAGTTGGTCATGCCCAAGGTATTTTATCTAGTTTCCAAATATTTTTTTATTTATTTTGGATGTCAAATGTCTCCTTAGAGAAATGGGTGCACGCATCTATTGACCTCAATCCAACTGCACCCAGCTGTCTTCATTACTTCTTTGTCTTCCATCATTTAACTTTTCAATGTCACTCCACCTACCACTTGCCGTCTATATTTTTGAGAGAAAAATATAGGGTGTAGCACTCTAATGTTCCAACTCAATAATTTTCTTTGCAGCAAGTTGTCTCAACTTTACATTGTTATATAATCTATATCCTCCAGTTAAGGAGTTCCATACAGAAACATCAACCTTTATTGGCATCTTGTTAGCAATGGCAAGTGCTTTGTCAAGGAGTTCAGCTCGACCAAGAAGATCAGTCATACAGCTATAATGATGCACTGAAGGTGTAATAGAGTGGTTTTCATACATGCCACTGAAATAGAGGCGACTTTCTTCCGCTAGACCAGCATGACAGCATGCAGACATAACACAAATTAAAGTTACATGATTTGGACAAATGCCACAATGTTTTTCATGTTTATGCATTATACACAATGAAACCACTAAAATAAAATATTTATACCAGCATCAATAGTTGGTGGATGTTTTGATCCTACAATGACAAATATATAGATCATCTGCTGGAATTTAACGCCCTTTCTTAGTAATTCATGAAAAAAAAATTAACATTAGTATTTTTAAAAGGGTGATGTCTTGAGTCTACACAAGGAATATAAAAAATGTTAGAGATAATCATATATCTTCTTCATTGTATATTACCATAATATTCATGGTTGAACTTGCTTGTATAGGTGACCTGGTGGATTTGAGATTTTGATAACACTTTCTTTTATGTTTGAAGCTAATTGTAGGTGGAATATTTATTGGAGTATTATTACATGCAGGGGTTCATCTTGGGTGTGATTTTGTTCAAAACGCTGATGCAGATGAAGAAATCTATAATAGAACCATTAATGGTGAAAATTTTGGAGGAACAAAGCCTTCATTTGTGTTAATTCTTTTAACTGCAGAAGCAATGACAGGAGTAGCTATGGTGATGCTTATGCTTTTGGCATATCTATTAGCAACTCACTGGTCTAGAAGAAATATTGTCAAGCTTCCATGGCCTTTGCGTAGATTAAGAGGATTTAATACTCACTTCTTATAGTGTGGATGAGCTCAGAAAACGGTGATAACAATGCCAGCCTTTATATTTTGGTACTTAGTGACAAAAATAATAAATGAGTACATCACAAAATGTTTGGTAATATTAAGCAATCATTTTTCCTTCGAACTTCGATATAGGGCTTTATTTGTAAATTTGCTTTTTCTTTTCTTTGCTTTGCCCTTGCTTTTTTTCTCCTCAGGCAGGGACTCCGGCTGCAGCAGTGCAGTTCTTGTTCATCATGTTCCTTTGACCAAATGATTTAACTTATTTACCTCATTCAATCCATTAGATTCTAATGAAATTAAAGAAAACTATAAGCTAGTAGTACTTACTTTTAGCATATGAATAAGGTAAATATTTTACCTTATTTATCCCCTTATTCAATGAAAGGAAACTAAAGAATGTTAAACACGATAAATAGCTAAAAGTAAGCAATGGGTATATTTAACCTTATTTATCCCCTTACTCAATCAAGCAGAGGCATTTCAAGCATCCTAAAGGAAACTATAAGCTAGTAGTGCTTACTTTTGAGGACACAAAAGACAGAAAAAGAATGCTTAACAAGAATTATTGTTCAGTCTGGAAGAGCTTTAAAATGAGAATGCAGTAAAATACCGGATGTTATTGCTTCCTTTTGGAAAGAACTATCTTCAATTTTCTTTGCAAATCAAATCTAGAAAAGATCTAAAGATCTGGAAATAAGGAAACAACAAGCCTGCCTTTACATTTCCTATTCTTCTATTTAAAAATAAAGTCCTCAAATGATAAATTTTCTCTTGCAAACAAATGAATTTGTATAAAATCAGTAAATAAAGACTGAACAAGCAAATCCTCCAAAGATAAATTTGTATTAGATGCTTAAATGAAGACTAAACAATCTTTCATTTCCATTTCCCACCATGCTATATTTTCAAAAAATAAAAATAGCAAAGCTTCGAGTTTTCTTTAAATCTCCTATTTATTCTCACAAAAAGATAAAGCGTTCTAAAGAAACAAAAGGCTCAAGATTTTCAAGATTATTTTGGACCTGTGTAGTAGCAGAAGAAACAATTTTACCGGATTCTTCAACATTTTTCATAGGCTCTTCAGGATTCCGTTGGAAAGGGCTTTGATCTGCTTTTCTGGATGAGTTCTGGCTAAGCGATTGAGGAAGCCCTAAACCATCGTCGATCCTATATACCGGGGATCGAGACCGCCACTTCAAAATTATCATACAAATCTCAAAGAGACCAGTAAAACTTTGTAGGAAGCCCCTTCATAGACCTTCATAACTACATTTCTGAGATTCAAAATTTTCCCCCAGTGTCTTGTTCTAGCAAAACAGAGTAGTCCAGCTTTTCCCATGTCCCATATTTGACACTAGCCATGCAATTTCCCATCAAAATCCATGGCGGAAGAAAGAGAAAAATATATATCTGCATAATAATTCTAGGGTTTGATACTATAGTAAATTATTTGAAGGACAATAAGATCTGCAATGCACTATCGTAATCTTGCCATTACTGAAATAAGGCTTACAAGTGGAAGAATATGAGCAAGGTAAGGATGTAACTATACTGTCATTGGCATTAACGCCATCTGAATCTTTCAAAAGTAATAATAATCTCCTCAAATTCTTGCATATAACAGGGGATAGTTGGAAGTCTGGTTATATAATCAAAGCTGAACTCCTCCTCTTCCATGCGCATCAGATCTTTAAACACAAGCTGCCTCAAATAATCCACCGGAATAGAAAACCTCCTCCGCTCGCAATCCTTGATCCTAGGCACCTAAATTCGAACCTCTTTTCGCAGGCCGTTTGGAAACACCTGTGCTTGCTGTGTTTCAGCTGCGGGACGAGATTATTTTCCGCTCCAACTTTATTTTTGCAAACTTGAGAGGAAAAATCAAAATATAAATAATAAGATAAATAAAAAATAAAATAAAATAAAAAATTAAGACATAATAGATTTTCGTCTTAAAAAAATGTCTTAAAACACCTTCTCTTGTTGTAGTGTACAATCACTATTAATCTCAAGGTGGATGGATATAATCCTTTAGTCGCCATCAATATCGCCTTCAGTAATTCATTTCAACCAACTACCATAAATAATTTAGAACATAGAAAATATAATCTTATCTGTTTTCTATAATAAACTATTTTTTACCCATCATTGTTCAGAGTTAAAGGCAAGCTATAAATGCAGCTCAGTAGACCCACTGGTCATCGATAGGACTGTCATCTTATCGTCTTTGAACGGTCGTTCGCCAAAAATGTTGCTTTCTTTATACCAACAACAACGGCAAGAAGATGGCGATGTACATAAAGCGAAATGGAAGGGGTCCAGATTTGAAACTTGTTTCTAATTCTGCAATATGATTTAACATATATGTTATATATGACCATAGATTGTGATATCCAAATTTGGGAACCTGTCATTCTCTTACAGTCTGTTTGGTGGATTATAAACGAATCTCTTTTTTCTTTCTTTTCTATATATTCATTTCTACTGTATTGGCCAAGACACGTCAAATGTTCTTCGTCGAAATTATTTTTGTATTGACGATCATCGTCTATTTGAGCAAATTGGAGTTTTGTTGAACGAGCCACAGATTTAAGTTAGTAAATTCAAACAAGAAATGGATGAGGGTCATCCATGATCTCATAATATCATTAGCACTAGGTTAAGGAAAAGGTTGCCATTAAAACAAATAAGTGAAGGATGACTTTGGTTAGATATTGTAGTCACGGGTCTTTATCAGGGTTTAGGCATTTAACATTTATCATTAATGTGTAGGAAAGCTTTTAAATATTTAGGTAGAAACATACACTCATTCAAATGTATAAAATTGGTTTATTTATACCATTTTTAATTGGCTATGTCAATATATATATTGTAAATTATCAATGCTACATAAATCTTATATTCATGTAACACGAGTCAATATCTTAGAGGTTATAGTTTAAATGATATAAATTTCAATGGAAAAAAATAGGAACAATAGTCACTTGTGCAGTTGCACTATCTTCACTATAACATGTGATAAAGTACAATCTATTATTTAATTGCATGTGAAGTATTAACAATCATGTGGTAAGGTCACCCTTAACCAAGTTAGCAAGTCAATCCTTAGTCCACCATCTCTATCAAATGAATAAGCTTTACGCAACGAAAAATTGAACATAGAGAGATAGAGAGTGTGTTTGCAAACAAGATAAAAAGAGGAAGAAAATGAGAGAAAGAAGATATAGTATGATAGAGGAGGAGAGAGACAAAGAGGGGAGCTTAAATAGGAAAAAATCTTAGATCTTTATCTTCAATGCATCAAATAAGATAGTTAAAGGGAGAATTATTCATTTTCTTTGGCAATTGTTTTTGAGTTTTAACACAAAGAAGGATGACGAGAGAGTAGTTTTCTTCTGTGATAGTCATGTTTCACCTCTATCATTAGGAGAGGGAGAGATGAAAAGAGACATTTGTTCTCTTCTTTAGCATTAATATTTGAGAGAGAGGGGGGGCTCTTTTTCTCTCGCAATGATATTTGAGTTTTAACACACAAAGGAATATGAGGAAAGAGTTTTTTCTTCTTCTTTAATAATGATATCTCAGCTCTAACATAAGGAGAGAAAAAGAAAGAGAGATCTGTTCTGTTCTTTAGTATTGATACTTCCTTTTTATTTTTAACATGTAAATAGAGAGGGGGGAGGAGGGATTATAAGTAGACGGCTGTTAGTTCATGTAAAATTTATTGATAGACTTGTAAATCATATCATATACTTTATAGCTGAACAATGAACCACCAAATTGTCAACGCCATGCTCATTACTGTCATTCCACACAGAGTATAATTACTAGTTAAAATAGTATATATGCGATGGGTGCGATAAGGCAAGCATAATTAATAATGTTGCGACTTCAAATTTAGACTTTTTGATGTTCTTCTCCTCAACAACCAGTCTTTATCGATGACATCTGAATTTCATCGTAAGCTGTAATCATTGGTCCATCTCAATTATAGACTATCAGTGATTGGCAAATCAGATTGTATTATAAAGATAACAGGAGGTGTCCTTAAAATTCAGTTCTTGTTGTAGACGCTGTCAAGTAAAATAATGGAAGGAGATCACAAGAAGCAGATTCATGTGCTTATGTTTCCCTGGCTCGCACAGGGCCACATTGTGCCTTTCATTGAGCTTTCCAAAAGGCTTGCCAATCATGGCCTCAAAGTAACCTTTCTTTCCACCCCGCGTAATATTGCAAAAAATCGGCAAATGTTGTTAGACAACAGTGGGAAGATCGATCTGGTGGAACTGCCATTGCCGGCGGTTGATGGGCTGCCGGCAGGAGCAGAGAGCACCGCCGACATTCCCAACGAAATGGAAGGCGTTTTAAAAGTTGCGTTGGATGGCCTGGAGCAGCCATTTGAGGAGCTGTTACGGCGGATCTCACCTGATTACGTTGTCCACGACTTTTCACAGTACTGGGCTGCAACAGTCGCCGCCAAGTTTGGTATTCCGGCAATTTTCTTCCTCATTTTCACCGCTGCGATGTCGAGTTACACGCTGCATCCGAGCAGAGACAAGGAAGAGGAAACTACGGTGGAGGACTTGACTGTGCCGCCGCCGGATTTCCCATCTACTCAAGTTGTTTGGTGGCCCTTCGAAGCGCGGTATATTGTTCCTGCCTTCAATGACAGTAACGGACACATCTCAGCCATGCGGCGCGGCTTTAGATCAATCCACGAGTGCTCGTTTCTCATCATCAGATCGTGCTTAGAAATGGAAGAAAAGTTTCTACAACATCTCGAGACAGCCATCGGAAAGGCTGTTGTTCCGGTCGGTCCTCTGCCACCCGATCTTCCCCAGAACGATCTTTCGGAAGAGGAATCGTTCTGTCTGAGATGGTTGGACAATCAGCCGGCATCTTCTGTAGTGTATGTATCGTTCGGGAGCGAATGTTTTCTGTCAAAAGAGCAGATCGGTGCTCTGGCACTTGGTTTGGAGGCCACGGGCCTGCCGTTTTTGTGGGTGCTGCGCTTCCCTCGCTTTTCCAACCAGGAATGCAGTGTTTCGGGATTTTTACCAGAGGGCTTTGAGTCTCGAACTCGAGACCGGGGGCTTGTTTACAGCGAGTGGGCCCCGCAGCTGAAGATTCTTGCGCATCCGTCGGTGGGAGTGTTTGTGAGCCACTCCGGGTGGAGCTCGGTGGTGGAGGCGGTGAAGTTGGGAGTGAAACTTGTGCTTCTGCCAATGAATGCGGACCAGGGTCTAAACGCCAGGCTTGTGGGAGGGGAATTGAAGCTGGGATTGGAAGTGGAAAGAGAAGAGGATGGGAGTTTCAGGGAGGATCAGATTCGAAGGGCAGTGGTTAAGGTCGCGAAGGAAGATTGCGAGGAGGGAAGGACTGTGAAATCGAGAATCGCTGAAATGAGAGAGAGCATAGTTGGCGATAGTGGATGGGATGAAAAATACATTAACCAGTTTATCAAACGTCTGGAGTTCTCTGCACGAACAAATCAGCCCGTTTAGAGAAAGCCCCTCTTTGTTCTTACCGATTGCATTTCAATAAAGTTTCTACCATCATATGTCTGTTCAAGATCCGAGATCGGCGTAATATCAATCATTTTGTTGTAATATATGTTTAATGAGGACGTTTTATCAATTAGATGACGTTCTTACTTGGGTGTGTACAGACATGTTCACACATGATCACTATTATTGAATGGATCTAATAAGGGCTTTATATAAGGTTGAGGAATCTTTAAAGATGCATGGAAAATTTGGTCAAAACTAAGGACTATTTTTTGGTAGTATAAGGCTGGGGTCTTATGGGGGGTCTTCTTTAGAAGAGCTGTGTCCTTAAGATTTTTTAAGAATTTAAAGGTGAGTTGTTTCTAGTGTGCTTCAGCTTAGAAATTTAAGCTCCTAAATTTAAGGAAAATCTTTTTAAATTTTTTTCTCAAAAATTATTTAGTTCTTGTGGGAATAAATGTGTACATGTTTGACATGTGGCATAAATTTTTCCTAAGTTGGTGGAGCAATTTCCAACCCCACCCCATTTACATGCTCAAATTTAGAGGCCTATAAAAGAGGGACTCCTATTTTGCAGGAAAATATTCCAAATAATCTTGTAGGCCCCACCCAAAAATTTGTATGGGACTAATTGTACGTAAAAAATAGATTTGTAGCCCCCCATAGAACCCCTACCTAAGCATGTGGCATCGTAAATTACAAATGATTTCTAGCTTGTTTATTTGTTTATAAATTGAATATTTGAAGACTTGTGTGAATGCATGTATTATTAATTAAAAGTTTGTACTTCAAAGATTTATATGCATGCCTTCTGAGCATGGGTTATTAATTAAATAACTTTTTTTATTTGGGTGTACTCAAATTTGATCAACATCATTGAAGAGATACAAGGACTCAACATAAGATAGGAATCTCCAAAAAATATGGATCAAAACTAGACACTATCTTTTTGGTGGTTTAAACACATGGCATTGTAAATTACAAATGATTTCAAACTTGTTCATTTGTTTATAAATTGAGTACTTAGAGAGTTGTATGAATATTAAATTTGCAAGTAATAGAATGCTACTAAAATTACTCCTAAATGGTATGTTGGTGAAACACTTTTAAGACTTGCTTTGCAAGTGAGTTATTATCTTCTATTGGATTTGAATAATACATTGAGTGATTTTTAGAGAATGAAGTTTTTATTTTGAAAGGGCTTTCCCCACATAAAATATTGTAATGTGTTTTATTGCCAATGTTTTTTATTCGAAAAAGTAGCCAAGACAAGGGGGCTGACCCGAAAGGACATAGCAAGCACGAGAAGTGCATACAACCAGCAGACAACTAGCACAACATAGGGGTCAAAACACCCTCACCCAATACCCTTTTTCAGCATCAAAACCCAGAAAAAGAGACTAACAGACCCCAACTCCATCATGGAGCTGGTAACCAGCCTGTACTCCCTAACAGACCCCAGCATCACCTTGGAGCTGGTAACTAGTCTGTGCAAGTAATAGTCTAAGTACTTAACATTAAAGTAGAAAGATAAGTAGCAGAAAAGCAGTAATTACAACTAAACATGTAGTAAGAGTAAACCTGACAGACCCCAGCTTCACCTTGAAGCTGGTAACCAGTTTGTGAAAGTAAAAACCATAAAAGTAGAGATTACTTTTAGTATGCATAGAGTTGAGTCTAACCCCATCGTAAGAGTTTATCAGAATCACAGTTGAGCCCTTAATGGCTATCCAACAAAAAATAGAGATAAAGCAAAGCATGGAAAAAGAGGAGGTTATTTGGGGTTTTTACCCCCATTTTCTAACAATAGCTTAAGCCAATCCTCCGCAAGGAATTGGAAAAGCCTCTCATTCTTGTGTGCTTCCTCCTGAGAAGATCCCTTCACCATTTGCAGGAGTTGGAGAGTGGTAGCCACCGAGTGCATAACTTTCACCGCGAAACTAGCAACTTTGTTGAAGCTATCATTCAGGTTTTTAATTTCCTCCTTGACCATAGTCAGATCCTCTTTGGACACCGAGTCTAGGGAGGATGCATGAAGAGTTTTAACCTCCTTCTGGATATGGGTAATTTCATTCTCCATGGCCCGAAGGCTCTTAGTCATCCTATCCTTAACCTCCGGGGATCCACTTTTAGAATTCACCTCTCCCTTGGGCTCCTTCGCCTCCACCTGAGGGTTCGTAGAAAGTAGGGAAGTGCTCTGTGAGTCCGCGATCTTATCTTCGGGAGTCTTTCCCTTGGAAAGGTCTATAATAGGCATAGTGTAGATGGCCGAGACATGGGTAGAATCGAGGCTTTTTTTGTCCCCATCCAGATCTTGCGAGACTTTACCTTTTTCTTTTTCCTTGATTTTTTTTCTTCCTTTTTTATTGTTCCCACTGGTGTTTCTTTTTTTAGCCTCCTTCTCTGAATCTTCTATTTTGTCCTCCTCTTCAATGTACCATTTCCTAACTGCTTTTTGCTTGAAACGGGTTTTGGCAATTTTGTGGGACCTCCGTCTTTTCTCAGTATCTTCCTCATCCTCCTCTGACTCAATGGTGATTTGGGCGCCGCCTGTGGACCCAACATTAATTTTTTTATCTGGGGTTTTGGATGAAGACAAGGGGTTAGGGATGCCCGTCGCTTCCATAGTGCCCTTAGGCATTGTATAACCCTGTAGAGACACAATTCTAGGGGGACAAAGGGCGAGGTGGAAATTATAGAGGCAGAGGATAAGCCCTTGGTGGATGATACAGTAATTTTGCTTGGCTTTTAATTTGTATCTAACATCTAAAACTGAAGTTTCAAGAGAGTGCAGGAGAAAGAATGGGAAGGATATAATATCATTGTACCTGAAGTGATTGAGTAGGGGAAAATGGTATTTGTAGCAAGTGCTGAAGTGGCCTTTTAGGGTGATGTACTTCATGAGAATGAGGCAGACATCATTCCATGGGCTCGGTAAATCCTCCCTTTTAAAGCCACCATGGATTGGAACTAGAATCTCAATTTTTTTGAAAAATCTCGCCTTTCCAGTTTCGTTGCGGCTCTTTGTAATCTTTTTCCATTTTTTTCCCTCTATAGAGAGACTCGTGGCCTGAGTAATGACATCTTCGTTAACCTCAAAGGTAATGCCATTTATGGTAACTTTGCATTCTGACCAAGTATTAACCAGCTATATGGAGATAATTTCATCACACCCTCCCATAGCTTCCATGTATGGGTAGAACCCACCTTCTTTCAAATAGGTTATTGTGCACTGGTTATTGAGAAACCCAACCTCAATCCTAGAGGATTCCACCCTCACCATATTTCTGCCCATATCAGAGCTATACTTGGGATTAATCTCAATAGAACCAACAGGAGAACCCCCCCATAATGTTGAATAGGGAGAGGGGTGATAGAAACACTGAAATGTAATGCCAAAAACATCTGCAGAAAGCAGAATCAGGAACACCAACAGTGCAATAGAGGTACAAGCACAGGATAAAGGGCGGTGTCACAGACACAGCATGGGCTAATTTCATGGAAGGTACGCTCACTTGACAAAGGTGGATGAGCACAAAATGGCAAAACATCATAACCCCCCATGGCACTTTATAACTAAGTGTGAGTACAAAAAATACACAAGGTGCTCAAAATCTCAGATATGCAAAAGCAAGCACTTTATCTCAGTGCGTTTACAGAAAATAAAATGCTACAGAAGAGAAGCATACAATGCTCAGAAGTCAGAAAGAAGAGTGAGCCAGAAGATTAGAAGAAGAGATCCCAGGACCTATAGAACCCAAGTAATCTGCCAAAGTGCAAAAAATGTCAAACTCAGAGGAGAGAGAACTTGGAGAAAAATCTAGAAAAAGGACCCCTACAACTGAATTACTCATAGAACTAGCTTTTTAACGATATCTAGTTTGCCAAAAAAGGAGTCTGGATGACCCAGATATAGCTCCCAGAA
This sequence comes from Thuja plicata, assembly GCA_018584345.1. Classification (NCBI taxonomy): domain Eukaryota; kingdom Viridiplantae; phylum Streptophyta; class Pinopsida; order Cupressales; family Cupressaceae; genus Thuja; species Thuja plicata. The sequence goes on along the minus strand of MU226881.1, from coordinate 994,815 downwards.
GGCAAAAAATAGACATCAGAATTTGACAGCTAAAAATACTGTCAAAATGGTAGAACTCAAAACCCCAACCTCCATCATTGGAAATTTCTCAGAAAGAGCTTTCTGACGGTATATGAAAGTTAGAAATATACCCCCGTATGCTCAAGATAGAGAGAAAACAGTACGGGAGGGTCAAAAGTGCTCCAAAAAACAAATTTTAAGTCCCTGGAGCTAAAAAAAAGCTAGCCCCTGGGCACATGAAACATGCAGGGGGCTAGGGCAGAGCCCTCGGTCACCCATGTGATTGCCCGCTGGGCTAAAAGGGGTCATGGTGCATAAAGCCGTCGGGAAAAGCGGCGCGACGGAGCGGAGCGGGGCCAGTGGCGGGGGTTGGGTGGCGGAGGCGGCCTGGCGGAGCGGTGGGTAGAGCGCAGGGTTGGCGGAGCGGTGGGGCCGGCGGTCGGCGGGGGCTGGAGCCATTGCTGGCAGAGGCTGGGCCGCGGTGGTGCGGTGGCGGCGTTGTTAAAAATGCACCGGCTGCATTTGAAAATGCATAGAAAATCATTAAAAATGAATTTTTTTTGACTTTTTCTCAGTTTTTGTGCTGTACGGCACTGGAAACCAAAAAAATTATGCCTCCAGAACCCAGATGTCCAAAATGGACAAGTTTTATATGTATTCTGGGGTTTTTGGGTGCTCGGAGCTCAATGGAGATGTCTGTTTGAGCTCAAAGTGACTAGAAACAAAACCCAAAACAAAAAATACATAAAAAACCTCTGAAACTCTTGAAAACCTTCTATTTTGGCATGCTTCAATGAAACACAAACAACAAGCAGAAAGTGAGCTTTGATACCATGTAGAAATTGATAAATATAGCTTCGACTTCCAAGACCAATCTGCATGCAAAATAACTGTTACAAAGAATGAAGCAAAAGACAGAAAAAGTAGAAACTCTTCTGTGCTCAAAATGTGAGAGCTCAAAAACTATTCAGAGAGTCTGCAAAAAAAAAATACAAGCATTCAACCTTAAAGGTGAATGAAACCCTAAAAAGGGAAAAAAGCTAACCTAAGAGAAAGCTTAAGTGAAAAATAGAGCACGACTAACTTAATAATTAATATCAACATGATATAATTAATAAGTGAAGATAACTGTGTACTCTAACAGGTAGAACCCACCTTCTTTCAAATAGGTTATCATGCACTGGTTATTGAGAAACCTGACCTTAATCCTAGAGGATTCCACCCTCACCATATTGCCGCCCATATCAGAGCTATACTTGGGATTAATCTCAATTTGCATCTCCATCGACATAACACCTTTCACACCACCACCAGACACTCTCCAAACCAGCATCTTGCAGACTTTACCAACCCAGAACAAGAAGATAGAATTGTAGAGGACGAAAAACCAGACGGGAATAAAGTCTAGCTTTTTGAAATGACAAGTAGCGATCGCAAGATTGGCCAGATTAATTGTAGATTTATCGCATATTTTGTAATGATTACTTTCCTCATAATTAATGCACCACCTAGCCCTATCTGTCATGTCCAACGCATCCTACCTCGTGTTATTCTCCATGCCATTTTGAAATTTGAAAAGGCCCATACTTTTCCCTAAATTTGAGTAAATAGCCCATCCTTTTAGACTTCTAAAAATATTAAAAGCCTTTCCCATCATTTTTTGAGAATTTGAATTTTGCCCAGTCCTCATGATTCTATCTGTCGCCTCATCTGTCCAATCAAAGTCGAGCTTGTACTTCATAGGTTAGGAATTTTCTTTTTCAACAAGCAAAGCAGTTTGCTTGGAAAGGGAGCCCAAGTTCCTCCAGCATCTAAGGCCATGTTGATTGAGCCCCGTGGTTGCCAACTTGTCAGCCATGACATTTCCCTCCCAAAAAATGTGTTGAAGTTTAAACTCATCAATTATGGGGAGAAGCGACTGGATGTCTTGCAGCAGATAGGACAATTTCCAACCAGCTTTAGCATTTCCTTTAACCATCTTAATGATGATTTTGGAGTCCCCCTCAATAACCAGTCTTTTAAGTCTCATGGTAACCGCCACCTTTAGGCCCCATAGAAGGGAAAAGATTTCAACCATGTTATTGGACCCCACGCTAAGGTTTATTGCGTAGGAAATTATCATCTTACCATTATTATCACGGAGGATACCTCCACCTACAGCAGAGCCATTTGAAGTGGCTCCATCAAAGTTTAGTTTTGTGAAATTTTCCTTTGGGGGGACCATTTGGTATTCAGTCTAGCCATAACCTTTGAACAATCAAACTTATAGAAGGAGGGAGGTAATTGCCACACCTTAGCAATTAAATAGTCAAGACTCCTGGGGGGAGGTGGGAGGTTTCCATTTATAGGTAGACAGGTTGTCCTTCAGTAGATTCATAGTTAGATGTTTCATTCTCTCAGCATCATTTTCCTCCCCTCTGAAAATCTGGTTGTTCCCTTCCTTCCAAAGGCTCCAACAAATATGCGGAGGTAACAATTTCTAAAGGATGTTGATAAGAAGATGCTTCCCAAGGTTTCCCCAATTGCGGACAAATTGGTCCAATTCCTCAATGAAGACCCAATTCAGTCTCATAATACCCAGAGTTTTGGTCGAGACCTGGGACACATAAGGACAGTGGATGAGGATGTGGTTGATAGATTTCGAATGAGTTTTACAGGGAGCACATCTGTTAACTAATTGTATCCCCCTCTTCTATAGATTATCAAGTGTGATAATTTTACCATGAAGGGCAGTCCACCAGAAGAAATTGATTTTAAGGATAAGTTGGGGAGTCCAGACTTTCCCCCAGCTTTTTTCATCTGCCACAGTCTTCAGATTGGCTAGATAAGCAGACTTCACCATTATTTCCCTAGAGTTGTTATGGCACCAGATGGCTTTGCCTTCGGTCTGGGAAATAGGAATTTTGATGCCTTCAATGAGCTTATAGATTTCTTCTATATCAGGTGGGACTTGTAACTGGTCCTGGAAAGCATCATCAAGAGCTTTCCAATTCTTACCTTGGGAGATGTAATTGCTGACTTTATCCCCAGAGTGGGAGATCAGTCTATCCTTGATAGTACCAAACTTTGTCTATCCTAGGGGTTTTTCCCCCACCCACCAATCATCCCAGGAATGGATGAGAGTTCCATTACCTACCAACCATTTTAGACCTTTGAGGAGACTTCCTTTGCTTTTATAGATGAAATTCCATATTCTTGAGCCATAGGGAAGATTTTTCCCATAGGGGAATTGGTCATTGTAAAAATATTTTGCCTTCATAATCCTGCACCATCCCGCAGTTCCTCTAAAGAGCTGCTAGCCCAATTTAGAGATGAGTGCTTTATTAAGGTCCTTGATTTTTATCACTCCCAGCCCTCCAACCAGCTTTGGTTGGCAGACAGTGTCCCATTTGACCAAGTTCATTCTAGCCTTTTCCTTCGTCCCAGACCAAAGAAAATTCCTCTAGATTTTTTCTAGTTTCTCCGTATTCCTGTCATTAATTTTGAAAAGGGACAGGAAATAAACCGAGATACCTTGGAGTGCAGTCAAAAGAAGTTGTAGTTTCCTAGCGTTGCTGAGAAACTTGCCTTTCCAACCTGCCAATTTTTTCTACATTTTCTCCAGGATGGAGTTCCATAACTCATTAGCAACTTCCTTCACCGTAAGCAGAAGACCAAGATAGGTATCCGGGAGTGAAGCTCCCTTACAACCCAGGTAATCCACAATTAGAGTCTGCATTCTCAAATCAGTGTTGAAGAAGTAAATTTTTCTTTTGTTGTAATTGATCACTTGTGTTGACGCCAAAGCGTAATTGTTCAGCAGGTGTTTCCACTCTCTAGCTTCACGGATGCAGGCTTTTCCAAAGAGAAATGTATCATCAAAAAATTGTTGCAGAACCTCAGGGTTGAGGGTGGAAGTTGGTTTAAAACCAGCAATAGAACCAACATTTTCCAATTTCAGTAAGTTCCCAGCTAGAACTTTAGCCACCAGGAGAAAAAGGTAGGGGGAAAGAGGGTCCCCCTGATGTAAGCCCCTTTCAAGAGAAAAGGATCCCTAGGGAGTGCCATTTACTAACACAAAAAAGTTGACCATTTCCACTGCTACCTTTATAATATTGATGAGCTTTAGATGAAACCCAAATTTCTTGAGAATCTCATACAGGAAATTCCAAATAACCTTGTCATAATCTTTAGATATGTCCAGTTTCAGAGCCATACTAGCATTTTTACCTTTCTCCATGGAGTGAATGATTTCATGGGTGGTGATAACAACATCAAGAATTTTTCTTCCCGAGATGAACCCCTTCTGGTTGGGGTTGATGATTTTTCCAAGGAGGAGTTTGAGCCTGTTGGTAATTATTTTAGATAGGATTTTATAGGTAGTGTTGCAAAGACTTATAGGCCGAAAGTCACTCAAGCATTTAGGGTCGGGCACTTTAGGTACCAAGACAATGTAAGTTTTGTTGAGTCTTTTCAGGATACTACCTATTCTGACAAAGTCACTGGCCACATGGATGAGGTCATACTTAACAACCCCCCAAAAGTGCTTGAAGAAGGCCGAGGGAAACCCATCCAGACCCGGAGATTTATAGGCTCCCATGGAGAAAACTGCCAGTTTAACTTCCTCCTCTGAGACCTTGGATAAAAGGATCTCGTTGTCTCCCTCAGAGACAATATTGGGGATAACATCCAAAAGGGAGTCAAAATTAGCATCTACCCTAGGCTGAGGTGGTCTTCAAAAGATTCCTTGGAAAAAATTAGCAACATGATTACCAATGTCGTCCTCCTCCGAGAGCAGGTTCCCATAAGCTTCCAGGGATTTAATAGTATTTCTTCTCTTATGGATGGAGGCTGATCTGTGGAAGAAGGCAGAGTTATGGTCACCTTCCTTCAGCCATTGAACCCATGACCTTTGCTTCTAGAAAATCTCCTCCCTCTTAAGGTTTTGTGTCCATTTGTTCCTCCATTCTTCCTCCTCCCAATGCTCCTCCCAGGTTGCCTCCCCCATAGCCATGTCCTTTTGGAGGATGGACAGTTTGTTCTCAAGGTCTTTTTTGCATTGGAAGATGTCACCAAACTTGTTTTTTCTCCACCTTTGGGCCTCCCTTTTGATGATTTTCAGCTTCTTAGCAGTTCTGAACATAGTTGTTCCCTTCACCGGGGTATTCCACCATTTCTTAATACATTCTTCAAACTCAATATGAGAGTGCCACATGATTTCATAACAGAAGGGATGGGGCCATTTCTTTTCCTCTCTTCCCATTCAAGGATTAGAGGGGAGTGGTCAGAGATTGTTCTTGAAAGGTGAGATAGGCTGATAAAATGAGCAATATTCCAACCCCCCGAAACCAGCCATCTATCCAGTCTAACTTGAATGAGGTGTCTACCTTTTCTGTTGTTTGACCAGGTAAACCCCAGTCCCTGCGGGTCCATATCGACCAGGTGATTGATTCTTATAAAATCAGCTAGCTCCTGCATACTGTCCAAGAAATCCCGAGTGCCCCCACTTTTCTTAGAATGGAATAAGGGAGTATTAAAATCTCCCGCACACATAGTGGGGTGACCATGATTATTTTCTATGAGGTTAGAGACTTCCCCCAGATTTTGTTATGTTCTCCTCTAGTGTTAGGAGCATAGATATTATACAAGCACCAAGAACTATTATTCCAAGTAAACAAAACAACAAGGAAGTTATGAGGGAAAGCCACAGTGTTACCAGATAACTTACAAGGGTTCCAAAGAGAGGCCACACCACTAGAGGCCCCATATGCTTCACTATACAAAAAGGCCCCACCCAGCCAGATATTGTCTACCAGCTGAGCGAAGTTTTGATACTTCATTTTCACCTCCTGGATAAGAACCACATCAAACTTGAATTCAAGAATATACTTCTTAAGAGTGAACTATTTTTGCAGACTGTTCATGCCCCTTATGTTCCATGAGAGGAACTTCATCTTTTGTTTTTTTGGGAGTCTTCAAGGGTTAATTGCCTTCCATTGGCAATGACCCTTGCTGCTTCTTTAGCTCTAACTACCTTCGCAGTTGGATGACCCAGTTTAGTTTCATTCCCCACATCTGCTTTCTTTTTTGTATCCACACTCTCATCCCCCTTCTTACTCCTAGTTGTCCTTTTCGGTTCTGACGATTCCATGGTGCTGGTCGATGGCGGCGAGTGGGACATAATTGGTATTTCCATCACTAACCCTGCCCCAAGAAGGTTTGGGGAGGGAAATCCATCCTCATCCCTTAAATTACTCATATCAGTAGTTGTGACAGTCAAAATGCTTTCTGTGGCCAGTGCCTTCTTTCCAATGACGGTTTCTTTATTTTCTGCCCCTATTGGGCTTTCTTTATGAGAGTTGGGGGGCCATTTGTAAGTCATCAAATAGCTCTCCTTCCTCAAGGTCTTTCTTTCCTCTTTAGTCTTTTCATTCCCCTTAGCCCCTAGCCCAGAAGCCAGCTTGTGGCCCTCAATAATGGGGGGAGGGGAATCCAATGTTCTCGAGGAACCAACAGCCTGGTTCTTATTCTCATCTTCCACATTCAGGGCTACTGAAGTAAGCACCCTAGGGTCTTGCTCAATAGATTTAGTCTCTGCCTTGCATTCAGTGATCACATGCCCATTTTTACCACACTTTTGGTAGTGTGGGGTAGCATTTTCATACACAATGGCCTGGTTCCAGTTCCCTCATTTGGATTTAAGCATCACAAAGTTGGGGAGGGGGCTATTCATAGTCACATTCACACATAATCTTGCGAAAACCAACCTAGTTTTAAGAGTGGTAACTGAGTCTGCAACCACATAGCTTCCAAATGAGTTCCCAATCCACCATAGTACCTTCTCATCCCAGAATTCAAGGGGAAGCCCAGGTAGCCAGACCCACACTGGCACTGCTTTCTATAGTTCCACCTCTAGATTGAAGCCTGGCTTCTATTTATCCATTAGAAGAGCATGTTTTCCATAGCACCAGCTTCCTGTGGAGACAAGAGTGTAGTCCTCCATAGCGTTAAATATAAAGAGGAACATCCCCCTGGCATAGCCAAGACAGAGATAGTTCCCTTAATTTTCCATCTGGCCGTACACCATCTCTGGACCATATCTATTGTGGGTCAAAATGTGAAAAGTGTCCCAACCAGGGCAAGTTGTAGCGAAGTAGAGATGCCTTCAACCACACCATCTGGGACAGCAATCTTAGGGCCAAATTCCCCAACTGAGAAAATAGTGGGTGCAGAGGTGTCAACAGACTCTTTCCCCAACACCACCAGTTTCTTGCCCCCCATCGGGCCCTCATTGACTTCCGTCACAATCTTGGGGCATGAATCCCCACCATCCAGACACTACAAAGTTGCAGATCCCCCAAAGGTGGAAAATGCAGGATCCACAGCTCTGGGGGCCATACAATTGTCACTACCATTCCTGCGAGAAATCACAAGGAACAGGTCCGGGCAGAGGACCTCCGTGCTCCCCAGGATCCCCGAGGGAGCCAAGGATGAAGCAAGCATTCAAAGACAAAATGAGCGGGAAAGTTGCAGAAGTTGTAGAGCGAGAATATTATTTTAGATCACATTGAAGCTTTTTGAATGCTTTCTCAAGATTAGCACGTCAAGTCAATTATTAACACTACCCTTTTCTAAATTTGGGTGGGAATATTAAGAAAAACTGTCTCTAATTTTTACATAAAATTTAATCCAATTTATATTTACTCATTCAAAAATATTTATATTTATATTAACATCTCAAAAAATTCATCACACATTAGTCAACACGTCTTTATCAAATTTATAAGTAAATACTATTATTTTACTTAATTTTTAAACACATATTATCATATATCATAAACAATTTAATACATTCATTAGATAATATTTTAATAATTCAATTATTAAATTAAAACATAAGCCTTTATTCATTTTTAACTAAATATTAAATATTATCTTATTTTAAAATATATACTATTCCTCACAAATATTTATTTGATATTTACTCTTAAAAACTTACTATTAGAAAAAGTAAAGTAACTTTGTTTTCCTTTTCAAATGGATAACATTCTCCAATTAACCATGTAGAAGTAGGAAAAGAGGAGAGAAAGGCATGGGGAAGCTTCTTCCCATGTACAAGAATGACGCATGAGGTACTTTGATTGGCCTCTTTTCTTTCCCAATCCTTCAAATTCCACCATGTCCCTCCTAGACTCCTCCATGGCATTATTCAAGATGCCTTCATAGCATGACAAAGGGAAGCTGAACATTCTACTTGTTTAATTATTCTTTAGATAGCTTCAAAGATATGAAAAAGTTCAAAATTAAAAAATGATCTTATGAAGAATTTTTGAATTCATTTAAATGACAATCTAAATTATGAATTTTGACAATAAAAAAATTTGTAGAGAAACATTATGATAAAAAATAAGGAAATTAGATGTTAGGAAACTAGGATTTACAATTGTTTCACGAGGAAACGAATGCATTCTTATGAAAAATAATGCATTCTTATAGTGATGTAATTGTAAAATGAGTGCATGAACACCATACTTGTTCATATAGGGAGTTGTGAAAGAAAAGGGTAAGACATTTTTTTTATGAATACTTTTTATTACAGCATTGTTAAGTGGAAAGATTAGGTTATAAAATTCATCAACAATATTGCTACACACAAACATAATCTTCGACAAAGAGAGTGAGGTAGGAGAAATCAAATGTTTATTTTTTTTAAAGTTCATTTTTTTTTAGCAAATTTAATATTTTTAGAAGTTTGGGATTTTACCTTAACCAAAATATAAGATATGGAATTTGAATCTATTAAAGAAAAGCTAAATTTCTTTGAGAGTAATCTCAACCAATAAGATTAGATTAAATCAAGAAAGATTTATATTTAAACTAATATACGCCTTAGATTATGTTGGTCATCCTTTTCAAAATTTAATTTTAAATAGAAATTTACTCATAAAATTAAATTGGAATGTTTTAAGATATGAACTAGTACAGATATAGCCAAATAAAAAAAATTAATTTTTTTACTTTTTAATAATTGAGCTAGAAATTATAGGAAATGAAGAACATGAAAATAAAATTAGATCTATTATGGAAGTTGGAATTCTTTGCGAAAATGTCTATGTAACATGATATCATCTTATATGAATAATTTTTTTGAAGTATAATTAAATCTTGTGACTTACCTGATCTATATGCATTTGAAATAAAGACAATAAATACTACAAAATCATAAAAATTTAGTTTTTTCAATTGCTATCAATGCTAATAAATTTATGAATATAATTCCTAGCATTGAAAATAAAGTGAAGAAATGAATAACATAAAATGATTGAAAACTTAAAAGTTCATAATCCAAGCAACCCACAATACTAAAAAAATGAAAGAAAATATTTTAGTGGCTAGGTAGAAGATTATCATCGTAAATCCTTATACTAGTCTTTCAACCTCTACTGTAAACCTTATTTTTTACATTTTTAAAATTATAAAGACATCCGCAATGCAAAAATGAATACAAAATAAAAATGAAACACGGTTATTTAATATAATCTTAAATCTAAATGTGAGAGATATTAACACAGAGGTGACAATAAAAATAACCAACACAAAAGAAAACAAGGAAATAATTACAAGGATAATGTCACTTTGAGAGCTTAAAGTTACTAAGAAAATGATTAACTTGTATAAACAATTTTTGCAGTTGTACACATATGACAAGCAATGTAATTATCTTCATACGCACAGTGAATTAGTAAAAATATACATATAATAAAAATGGAAGTTTCTAGTTCTTTCTTGAAAAAAAAAACTAAAAAATCATTAAGTTTGACAAGATAAAAATTTATATTTGAAAAATTGGAGACAATGGAAGAGATAAGAGCTATATAACTTCTTAAATAGCACTTAGATCTGTTACTTTCTTGAGTGAAAATGATATAAGAGAGAAATAAAATCTTGAACAACCACTTGAATCATAATTTTTTGCAATATCCTAGTGCATTGTATGAGTGTCCACTAGAAGAACTACCATCTAGAAAGTTCAAAATTTGAAAAATTCTAAGAAGGCTTGAAACATTACAAGGATTATATGAAGTTTAATAAAAGAGTATCAATATTTGGACTTTAATATAATTCACATAACACATCATAACGATTAAACAATTTCACACATGTCATTTTTGATATTATACTTTCCTTTAAAAAAGGAAATATAAAAATAAAAATAGTTTATGTCATGTAATGCAACATCAGACTTTAGAAAAAGTCCACAAAACCTGTAACTCTTTAAGAAAACACTAAATTTTAGTCAATGCCACGCTTAGAAATTATAGTAACCCACGCTCTAGGGAAGCATAAATATGGTGAGAGCAGATTGGAAGAAAAATACATCGACCGGCTAATTGAATGCCTGGAGCCGTCTAGCTCAACAAATTAGATTGTTTCATGAAAGTCCTCTCTTTGGTCTCATCGCTTCCATTTTAATAAAGAATAGAAATCACACCTTAGTGTGCAATGGGAACACTGTAGAGTTATGGAAAGGTCATTTAATAATTTGTCCCTTTGTTTTCTGATTCCTCTCATCCTGTGTAGATCTCCTTGTCTTTGTATCAATATATCTCACCATCTATACATCTTTTAATCTCTTCTTCTCTAGATCTCACTTTGTTTGTTTCCCTCTCTATCACTCTCTATCCCTATATATATATATATATATATATAGATATATATCCCACACATTATCTCTTCATCTAGAAACATCTCCCTCTCTATCCATCCATCTCTCTCCATGACTAACTTTGTATGTTTTCCTCTAATCATGCATAAGCCCACCATGATGGGATTCTCCTCTTGTTTATGATCTTCTAGATGCATTTGTCTGCCAAGTGGTGATCTTCATAAATTGATATGTGTAAAATGGAAACCCAAATGCTTAACCTAGTGGTTTATATTGTGTTCTTCTACGTAGATTCCATTATTCTCATCTCGGTACACTTACCCATTAGACTTGTACAATCCCTCACAAAATCTAACAATATATTCATGACAACACATATGGACATATCTATGTTTTCTATGCTTTCATGGATGTATTAAAAATTCTCTCTTTGCACCAAAATCTAACACTAACATACTAATTAGTATATTAAATATAAAATAATTTCAATGGTTATGTAATTATCTGAAGGGAAGGCATCATGGTGGTAGATGTTGTACACGTGGCCATTTCTTGTATTTCTAAAATGTGGAGGTTGAATGGATGCATCGAATAAAATTGGTATTGAAGCATAAATATGAAAAAGGCATCACGTTAATATGTATATATGAATATCTATATTCCCTGCATTTGATGTTTCTTTAATAAAATTTTGTAAACTAAAAGTAGTAATGTAGATGCAATGATTGAATATGGTGATTGAAGAGGTCGTAGGTTCAAGTCCATCTTGTGTCGCACTGAGGTTTTTATGGGCTTAGGTTATAGTAAAGAGATACAAATAAAGGAGATGCACTAGCAGCTACACAAATAGGAGATTTTGGGGCTTAAGAAGGTTAAGAAATATATTTGAAGCCTAATGTATTATTCTAATTTCATTTAAGTATTTGTCCCTTTGTCTGTCACTCCTTCTCACTCTCTCTATATATCCTTATCTCTCTATCAATACATCACACCATCTATATCTATTTATATCTCCTCCCCTCTATCTCTCCCTCTCTATATCTCCCTCTAGATATCTTTCTATCTTTACCTCTTGATCTATCTCTAACTCTCTATCTATTTTTCCCCATCCTCCCACTTTATATTCATCGATATCTCTTTCCAACCATCTCTCTCCATCACCCCCTTCCTATACCTTTTAATATTTACATCTAAATATTTCTTCTAACTTCTCTCCCTCTATATGTATCTCTATCTTGTCATCTCTCTATCACTTTCTATGCCTATATATCTCCCCCTTTCTACATCTCTCTATTACTTTCTACTTATATCTTTATCTTTATATTTCTCCCTCTCTCATTATATATTTTTTTATATATATTTAAATATATTTACCTTCTGAATAGGAGAATGATGAGGGTTGATTAAATTCTGGGAAATAGATATGTCAAATCTATCTGCAGTATGTTGGTTTTTCTTCTTTAATAGGGTGATCAATTAGCAATTGTTATAAAATTTTAATAGTAAAGTAGGTAGGTTTAATTGAATTTTGGTTATTAAACTTGTTGTTTGAATGAATAATGAGAAATGTTATTCTTCTTTTCACATTTTATATAGAAATTTTGAAAATTTAAAATTGATATAAAAAACATCTATTAAAAATATGAAAACAAGTCAAAATTGTCAATCAATATATTTTTGAATTACGTTTAATAGGAAAAGGAATAGAAAGATAAAGGTAGATATACAAAGTGATATATGGAGAGGTAGAGGGGAGATATAGGGGCATAGAGAGATGGGAGATAATGAGAGGGAGAGATGGTTGAATATAGAGAAGGATGTGAATTTAGAGATAGAGAGATGAAGATAGAGGGAGAGAGAAAAAAGAGGGAGAAGATAGAGAGATAGAGAGTGGTAGAGGAAGAGATAAAGATAAAGAGAGATAGGGAGATACAGAGGGAAAGCTAGGAAAGAAAAAATCGAAAGATAAGAAGGAAGAGGGAGAGATAGAGATATATAGATGGTGAGATGAGGTAATAGAGAGTTAAGAAGGTAAGGAGATAAATAGGGAGAGAAGGAGAGAGGTGGATATAAATAGATAGATAGAGAGAGACATAAAAAATAGATAAGTAGATATATACAAATAAATATGAAGATGGGGAGAGATAAAGAGTAGGAGAGAAAATAGGGGAGATAGATGGAGGGAGGGAGAAAGAGATAGAGATGGAGATTTATGGAAAGGAGAGTGATTTATATATGACCCTCTAAATGGTGGAGAGAGATGGATGGATAGAGAGAGGGAGATTTGTCTAGATATGGAGGGGGAGAGGGAGATATAGATAGAGATGAATATAGAGTGAGAGGATGGGATAAAAAATGATAGATAGATAGAGAGAGATCAAAAGGTAAAGATAGAAATAGATCTAGGGAGATACAAAGGAAGACATAGAGAGGGAGAGAAAGAAAAGAAGAGATAGAAAGAGATTTAAATGGTGATATAGATTGATACATATATAAGGAGATATAGAAAGGATGAGAGGGAGAAAATGAAAAAGGGGTAAATACTTAGTTGACCTTCCATCCATCTCATCCTCTCTAAATCTATGAAAGAGTCTTATTGACTCAAATGCATATTGAAATATAATTCGTTTAATTTGAGTAAAAGTGAGGATGATACTAGTTATCATTGTTCACATGGATGCTTTATTTTGATGATCTATAAAAAAGATGAGACATGTAATCTATTTAATTATAAAACTGGAGATGAAAGTAGGTATCATTGTCGATGATTCATCTAATGAGAAAATTGTGAGATATATAATTCATTTAGTTTGAGTGAAAGAAAGGAAAAGAGAATGTATAATTGTTCACATGGATGATTTATCTCAATGATCTATAGAAAATGGTGAGATATGTAATCCATTTAATTGTGAAAGTGAGGATGAAAGTAGGTATCATAGTTTACAAGGATGCTTCATCTCAGTAATCTTAGATTTATAGAAAAAGGTGTGACATGTAATCTGTTTAATTGTAAAAGTAAGAATGAAAGTAGGTATCATTGTTCACAAGTATGCTTCATCTTGATGATTTATAGACAATGGTGAAAGAAACATGATGCATAACTCAAAGAAAATTTGAAAAGATGACAAAAAATTGTGAGGTCTAAAGAAGTAGTGTCTTTGTTGCATACCGATTTTTGTGAAAGATATACAAAATAAAATTTGAGAGTAGGTATCACTATACAAACATATGCTTCATCTCTATGATCTATAGAAAATTGTGAGATGTGATGAGCCCCCCAAAAGGCCATCTTTTCCATGTGTTTACTTTCCTTTTTCAGCATTTTGTTTTCAGAAGCAGAAGACTTTAAACTTATGGTTTTTTATATATTTTTATATGAAAGGACATAAGTAGGTAAAATGGATGGTGAAAACATAATGTATTTTTCTTAAAGCTAATGGATAGAAGTTGTTGGATATAAGTGATTGCATGTTGAATAGATAGTCCTTTTCACTATGCTATGTTACGGGTAGTTTCCTTCTTGTAGCCGAATGTTGTGCAAGAATATTGAATGAAATCTCACACTTCTTTCTGAGTATTGAATGATAAAATATATTTATGTGTCAAAATTTATGTATACTAACCATTTTGTAGAAGTCAAGTCATGGCACATTCAAGAATTCTAGCATGGTGTTGAAAGGATCAACGACAGCCGTTACCTTCAGAAGCGCCAGCATAAGCAAGGAATTAAGTAAAGTAGATAAAGATGGGTGTGTCACAGAATTCTCACAGAGGAACAGGTCAATTCAGTCCCCGAGAAGACACCACGCGCAGGTCTAGAACCACTACATTCTACATTCTGGGAGGAACTTGAAGACCTACTATTGCTGTTTGAGATTTCTGTTATGGGCACGATGTATCCATTAGTGATCCTCATTAATGGAGTGATCCTAGATTTAAGTTGTAGTGTAGTTCCTCCTTAAATAAGTGGATTCTGTAGTTCCATAGGAGAGAAGGAGAGAGTTAATTGATGTAATTTCTAGAATAGAATTTGATATTGTAGCACTGTTTATTTTTCAAGTATTTTTCCTCCATGAATGAATAGAGTGCAGAATTTGAGTTTCAGTCTCTTATCGTGATTGCATTTATATTCACTCATCCAAGGGGCCCACTTGGTGAGTGAATCATTTTATTAGATTAGAATTTATTTCTTTTCTCATTAAGAAGGAGATAGACCTGTGTTGTTCCTGCAGCCACTAGTAACAAAACTGGTGCACTATTCCTGCAGCATAGGCGAGCAGAGTAACCCATACTCGTGATTACTATTTTCATAGCATAATTGTATTCAATTGAGATAGCATAGATTCCAGAAGCATAATTTATTTCAATTCCATAGGTTTAGCCATGAGAATCAGGGGAGTTTGAAGCATATACTTTGCGAACACCATTCCAAGTTTACGTCCTTGGTCAATAATTAAATGAGACTAAATAATCTACTTAGCAGCCATTTAGGGTGTCCAATTCTGAAATAGCAATCCAATGCTATGCATTTTTGAGACAATTGTTTGGCCAATCATTTTTGGCACCGTTGTCGGGGATGGTGTTAGTTCAAACCACTTTGGTGTTCATGATTCCAATTTTTATAATTTAGGATTTAATTTTAAGCAAAGCATTTTATGCATAGAAGAAGAGATCCTCATGGAAGATTCCTTCCTCGTCAATACCAGGCTGCACCATTTGATCTTTTTAACCATGAGCCTAAATAACCCCAAGTAGATAGTGAAGAAGAAGACCTGTTTGAAAATCCATTTGTAGATGCCCAAGGAGAAATTTTATCACCCTCATCCTCCGAAGAATCCCTACATCTAGAAGTCGTTTTTGATGATCCTGAGTATCACGACAACCCATTATCTCTTATTGTATACCAGCCACCACCATAGCAGCAACCAGGCCCTCCTCTAAGGATGGCTCTGCCTACTTTCCCCTTCCCAATTCCTCCTCAATAGGGTAACCAAAACCTGAAGAACATTCGAGCTGCTGCATTGCCAAAATTCTACGGACTTATCACTGAAGATCCCAAGACCTTCCTCTTCAAGTTCAATATCCTCTGCAGGAGCTATGACTACACCAGGGATAACTTTAAGAAACCCCCTCCTAGGAAAAAGTGTAAAATCCTGGCGAATCGTACATTAATTTAGGGGAAATTTTTTAATGATGATGGCGAAGTTTTTTTTCAAATTAAGAAAAAAAT
>MU226881.1:958596-976901 GCA_018584345.1 Thuja plicata | reverse complement strand
TATTAATGTTATGACTATGGATGTATTGTTAAGGCTTAGTATCATTGGGTTGAGGGAAACACCCACTATTCTCCAGTTAGCTGATAATTCAACTATCAAACTAGATGGTATGGTAGAGGATATTGTTTTCACACTAGATTCCTTAGAATACCCCTCAGATTTCATCATCCTATCTCCAAAAGCCACACTAGGAGGGTATCCATTAATCCTAGGGAGGCCTTGGTTAGCCACAACATATGCTTGCATTACATGCCGCTCAAGAAAAATGACCATATCTGATGGTATTAATACTAAGAAATTAACCCTGTATTCTCCAGCCAAACCTCAAGTTGAACTTGACCAATTTGTCTAGCCGGATCTAGGAGATATCCCCCTTGAAGCCAATTCAGTGCTACAACTTATGGTTATTGATAGAAGTCCATTCATGGTCTCAAAAGAGGAGGATGACATACTAGTAGCAATTCTTACAAACCAGTATGGCTCTAAAGAACCCTCATGTCATGACCCTAACTATTCTCTACAAACCATATTGCCCTAGAAGTCTTCATCCAAGTTTCCTGCAGCACCGGATTATCTGCATACTTTGTTACCCCATGAAATAAAGTCACCTACTTTTACAAAATTTCTTATGTTGGACAAAGTTAAAAGAGTGTAGATTGCCTTAAGTAGGGAATTGAATGTTAATAAGGATCTCACTGAATTTCAGATGTCTAGCCTTAAGCATCTTTTGCAAAAGAATTAGCAAGATTTTGCATGGGACTATACTGACATGAAGGGGATTGACCAAAAATTATGTACCCATAAGATTTATATTAGTACAGAGTCTAGACCTATTAGGCAACCTCAAAGAAGAATAAACCCTGCATTAAGAGATATAGTAAAGGCTGAATTGCAAAAACTTCTCCAAGCTAGCTTCATATATCCCATTTCTGACAATCAGTGGGTCTCCCCTCTTGTAATTGTCCCCAAGAAAGATGGAAAATGGTGAGTTTGTGTGGACTATAGGGAGCTTAATAAGGCAACCAAGAAAGATCACTTTCCATTTCCATTTATTGACCAAGTACTTGACAACCTTGCTGGCAAAAAGTATTTTTCATTCTTGGATGGTTTCAGTGGCTACAACCAGATCCATATATCACCAGAAGACCAGGATAAGACAACGTTCACCTATCCATGGGCAACATTTTCTTATTTTGTCTTACCATTTGGGTTATGTAATGCACCTGCTACTTTCAAGAGGGCAGTGATAAGCATTTTTTTTGACATTGCTGTTGACTGTGTTGAAATATACATGGATGATTTTACTGCATATGGAACTACATTTGAAGAGGCTTATGCTAATTTGGAAAAAGTTCTTCAAAGATGTCAGGACTACAATCTCTCACTTAATAGTGAGAAGTGTAACATGATGATGGAGGAGGGAGTTGTCTTAGGGCACTACCTCTCATCCTTTGGTATCCAGGTTGATCCTGCAAATATTGTAGTAATTGTCACCCTCCCAACCCCAGCAAAGCAGAAGGATGTCTAGAGTTTTCTTGGTCATGCCGGTTACTACAGGAGTATATCCAGAACTTTAGTCAACTTACAGCTCCATTATATAATCTATTGAAGAAAGAAGTAGAATTTGAATGGACAATATAATGTGAGTCATCGTTCCAATAGTTGAAGGATGTGTTGATAAAGACCCATATTCTCAGAGGACCAGACTAGAAGTTGCCATTTCATATCCACATAGACGCATCTGACTATGCAATTGGGGCAGTGCTGGGTCAAAAGGAAGGAATAGTTGATCACACCATTTATTACATCAGCCAAAATTCACAAGGTGCAGAACTAAATTATATTATTACTAAGAAGGAACTCCTTGCTGTAATCTATGCATTAAATAAATTCATACATTACATAACTGATTATGAAGTATTTGTTTATACTAATCACACAGTGATCAAATACTTGATGAATAAACCAGCCATTTATGGTAGATTGGCCAAGTGGTTACTCCTCCTGTAGGAGTTTGATATAACTATCATTGACAAACCAGGAAAAGTAAATGTAGTTTCTGATTTTCTCTCTAGATTACAAGTTCCTGATGATCCTTCAATAATTGATGATAGCTTCCCGGATGAGCACCTATTCTCTCTTGCAACATACAATCCGTGGTATGCTGACATCGCAAACTACCTTGCTATAGGACGGGCACCACCCCATTTCTCACCCTGTGAATGAAGGCTGTTGGCTAAGAAAATTTTTATCTTTTCATGGATATCTGGATATATGTTTTACACAGGTCCTGATCAAGTCACCCGCAAATGTGTCTGCGAAGATGAGACCTATGACATCCTTTGGGCATGTCATGATGAGTCGTGTGGTGGCCACTTTTCTGACAAACGAACAACATACAAGGTATTGATAACCGGTTATTATTGGCCTACATTACACAGAGATGTAGCTAAGCATACCTGACACTATGATCAATGCCAAAGGATGGGACGTCCTACAAAGACTGATGAAATGCCCCTGCAGCCTCAGGTGGGTGTAACATTGTTTGACAAGTGGGGCATCGACTTTGTCGGCCCCATTGAGCCATCTTCACATGGTAAGTCTTATATCTTAGTATGCACTGATTATGCCACAAAATGGGTTGAAGTAAAAGCAATGAGGCATGCAAGGGACCATAAAGCAGCAGAGTTTCTGTATGAATTTATTTTCACTAGGTTTGGAGTGCCTTAAGAAATAGTAACAGATCAAGGGGCACAGTTCACCTCTAACCTTATTGTTGAATTAATGAAAGAGTACACAGTGAGGCATGGTAAATCTTCACCATACCATCCTCAGGCCAATGGGTAGGCTGAGATCACAAACTAGGAGATAGAGGCCATTCTGATAAAAATAGTCACCATTCACAAAAAGGATTGGGCTACTCGACTTCCTGAAGCCATCTGGGCTTACCGCACAACTTGGAAAACAACTACTAGATTCACTCCTTTTGAGTTGGTCTACAGAAAATATGCATCCATGCCTATCGAGTTTCACCATAAGAATCTCAGAAAAGCATTAGAATTGGATATTAACCTCAGAAAATCACAAGAGGACAGGCTCCTGCAGCTCAATGGATTACATGAATACATAAAATTTGCACTTCATAACACAGAACTGATACAACATCAGTGAAAGAAGTGGCACGACCGCTTCATAAAAGATAAAAAGTTTTCCATTGGTGATTGGGAATTGCTATATGATTCATGATATTAGCATACTCCTAGAAAATTTCAAACCTTTTGGTTGGGAATCTATGAAATAGTTTCAGTATTTGATAATGGTGTCGTTTAGCTCTCTACAATTGATCTACTCCTTGTCAATGGGCATCTCTTAAAGATATATCACAAGCCTGCGAGTCGTCAAGACTTCTTGCAACAATTCTAGCAGCACTCAGACAGTGTCCTTCCTGTAGCAGATGCATCTGGGTCTTCCACCTAGATTTCTGCCAAGCTGTGATTTTATTCTAGCTTCCATAATAAACACTTCACTTTCATGATTTGCTTTCTTTGTAATAAAAATTTGCATCACCTTTCTCTCTTCCACATGTCCGCACCATAGCATCACTCCATCAGTGCTTGTCGCCTAGCATTACACTCTTCCTGCAGCACATGAGGTTAGTAATGCATACTTTTGCACATAAATTATTGTATTCATTTATTATTTTGAAATGAGTGTACCTTTCTTTTTCTATTCTTGCACGCACCGGCCTGGTGGGACCCATGCCTTATACTTAGTGGGGGGGAGGGGTTAGTTATTTAATTCATGCTTGTTTTAATACTTCCAAATTCCAAATTGATTTTAGCTAGCAAAAAGGAAAAAACTTTATTTCTTTCTTATCTTTTCGTGGTGACTGTCGTTATGTGGGAGCTTATATGTCGCTTAGTGGTTAAGCCATCATGATTTAATAGTTGATTTGAAAGAAAATTAAAGTAAGGATCACTTAATAACAGTAATTTTGTGATGTGTTTAGGTGGTGAACCTTAACACACGTGAATGCATTTATGAAAATCATTCAAAGTAATGCTTTCTTGCTTAAAATTAATTATTGTCCCGTACTTCAGTTTTTCTCACAAAGCAAAACAAAAACATCTTGGGTCCGAAGGAAAGCCAAGCATTTTTCAAAATTTTCTGTAGTAACTGAGCATATCCTGCAGAGCTATTTTCTCTATCATTTGCAATGGGTGGAGACCTTCAGAGGCACGAGCCAACAGATCATCAAGTGTTACTTGGGGACCTGCCTACTTGTGAGTTGTTTCAAAAATGGGGATGGATGGACTACTGCTTAAGCCTTAATGGCTTCGATGATGAAATTTCTTTTCAATTTTTGAATACTTTGAACAATGGGTTTGTAGTAGTGAAAGGTCTGAGGGTTGAATTTTTAGAAGATATCGTGACAGAGGTTACAAAGCTTCCATAGAAAGGGGAAAAGTGGACAAATGAAATTGACTTACGCTCAGCTAGGGAACAATTTACCCTACATAGTGACCCACAATTGGAGGTTGATAAGAAGCAGGGCACTGCAAGAATATCATTACCTATGGATTTTTTGCAGCCAACCACATTTATAATATCTTACTTCACCTGTGAGGGACGTTACAAGTACCTGCATGGACTTCACTTCAAAATTCTGAGCGCCCTCCGCATAAAAATAGGCCAGTAGACTTATCTAGCTTTCTTTTTAATATTTTGAAAAAGAAGGCATCTCTTGTTCAGTCAGAGAAAGCACAATCCATTTCCCATCACTTTTTAATTAAGTTTTTTGTAGAAAGGGAGTTAGTTAAACAGTCAATTGGGACTTGGGAGGAATTCTTGGCTATGGAAGATTTAGCACCTAGGGTGGTTGGTTTGAGAGGCCAGGGTGTAGGTAGTAGGGTTAATATGGCAATGGGGGTTTGTAAAGTAATCCATAAAATAGAACTCATTCCTGAAGAATCCTCTTCTAGACCTACCCTATCTAGGAAAAGAGCCTATAATGATAACCATCCTATTTCTGATAATAAGGAAAGAAAAACTAGAAAAGTAGCTGCCGCTCCTGACACTTCAATGTCTGAAGGAACTAGGTCTACTGTTATAAAAGGAAAAGATAAAACCATAGATGCAGAGGAAATGACTCTAGAACAATAGCCAGCTGATAATGAAAATATGAATCAGATGTCTGAGGAACCCTTGCCTTCTTCCAAGGAAGCAACACCAGAGGAACCTCCTGTAGCCATTTTAGGGGAGGTGTCCTCCACCAAAAAGAAATATAAGGAACCTATGAGCTCTTCTCAGACCTCTATGAGAAAGAGTCCTAGACTTTCTGCTAGTAATAGTAAAGAAAGCAAAACCCCTGATTCAACTATAAATGTTGAATCCTCTGAGTCTATAGAAAAGTCTTCTTCAGAGGCAAAGGCTTCAAATAGAGCAGATGGTGATACCCTAGCCCATGTTGTGGATGAGGAAGTTAAAGCTGATCTGCAAGTTGAATTCATCCTTGTGGAAAGTGATAAGGACTCTATAGAAATAGAGGGATTTTACAATAATTCAGGTCAACATTCTGATGACGATTTAGAGAATCTTCCTCCTGATGAATTTCCTGCAGTGAAAGAGGACATTATAGAAGAAGTGTTTGAGCAGTTGAGCAAAGATGGATTGGATATATTAGCCAAGGCAGCCAAATCATCCCAAGTGAATGATTTGATAAAAACCCTTGTCACTTGTGACAAGGGAAAAGGAGGTACTTTCACTAAAGTGGAGAAAGTAAGAATCCCTCAAGCTGCATCTGAGTGGATTAATGTCCTTCAGCAAGGACCCATGCCACCCTCAGATTTATCCACACCATTAGCAGCAGGATTAAGTTTGTACTAGAATATCACCTGGAAAAAATCACAATGGGAATTGGAGACAGAGAAATTAAAGAGGATAATTAAGGAGCAGGCTCATCAGCTTGAGCAGAAAACAAATCAGATTGCAGTACTGGAGAGGAGAATTGAGCAGATCACAGAGTTGATTCCTGCAGCAATGGCGTATAGGTCACCTTCCCCAGTTTATGCATTGTTCCTTAAAGAACAATTTGTTAATTTTTAGTTGACAGGGATTGTTGAGTGATTAAATCCTTTCATTACTACACCTCATGAATTCTATGATGCCTTCCATTCAGCACCTATGCCCATTAAGAATCTGTTATGTGAATTATATCTACATAATCTAGCTATGCCTAACAACAGAGAATGGAATTCACTCCTTTATGTAGGAGATGTGCAGTTGAGGGAAGTTATGTCCTGGATTCAAAATGAGATTAGCAGAGAGCACCAGGCTCTCTCATATCGAAGTAGTGAGGTTGACACACCCCTTATGCTGAGGCCTGAAGTTCAAAGCTCTAGGTGGACATTCCTTGGCTGGATTTCAATCACAATGAATCCTAGGGGGTCTCGCAAGGTTCTTCCAGTCAGGGAATAGGGGTATGCAGATTGGGAACAACATTCTTCACAAGATGTTGAGGCCACAATTGCATCTTGTAGGCAGCGGTGGATGAGGATTCCCCATAACTTAAAAATTAGGGAGCCCCATTCTCCACAAAATTTAACCCTTGCTACACGCCGTGTTCCATGGTTTATAATGCTAGGCTGCACATAGCTACATTATTGGATACCCTTACGGTTTCAACCTCCAATCTTCCTGCAGCCGTTGTTGGCAGTTAATGAGAATGAAGAAGACTATGATATGGTTAAGGAAAGACAAAGGTGGGACAGACTTTAGAAAAGCCATGGATACTTTAATCATGTTGTGGATGAACCAGGGGAGAAGACCACCGATGACCTGAGGCTTAGAGCCAGGATCCGAAACTTCATGATTGCTGGGGACCAACAATAGTACAGTTGGGGGGAATGATGAGCCTCCCAAAAGACCATCTTTTCCATGTGTTTACTTTCCTTTTTCAGCATTTTTTTTTCAGAAGCAGAAGACTTTAAACTTATGGTTTTTTATATATTTTTATATGAAAGGACATAAGTAGGTAAAATGGATGGTGAAAACATAATGTATTTTTCTTAAAGCTAATGGATAGAAGTTGCAGGATATAAGTGATTGCATGTTGAATAGATAGTCCTTTTCCCTATGTTATGTTATGGGTAGTTTCCTTCTTGTAGCCAAATGTTGTGCAAGAATATTGAATGAAATCTCACACTTCTTTCTTAGTATTGAATGATAAAATATATTTATGCATCAGAAGTTATGTGTACTAACCGTTTTGTAGAAGTCAAGTTATGGCACATTCAAGAATTTCAGCATGGTGTTGAAAGGGTCAACAACAGCCGTTACCTTCAAAAGCACAAGCATAAGAAAGGAATTAAGTAAAGCAGTTAAAGATGGGCGTGTCATAGAATTCTCGCAGAGGAGCAAGTCAGTTCAGTTCCTGAGAAGACACCGCGCGCAAATCTAGAACCACTGCATGCTACATTCTGGGAGGAACTTGAAGACCTACTATTTATGTTTGAGATTTTAATTATGGGCACGATGTATCCATTAGTGATCCTCATTAATGGAGTGATCCTAGATTTAGGTTGTAGTGGAGTTTCTCCTTAAATAAGTGGAATTCTGTAGTTCCACAGGAGAGAAGGAGAGGTTAATTGATGCAATTTCTGGAATAGAATTTGATATTGTAGCACTGCTTATTTTCCAAGTATTTTTCCTCCATGAATGAATAGAGTGCAGAATTTGAGTTTCAGTCTCTTATCGTAATTGCATTTCTATTCACTCATTCAAGGGGGCCCACTTGGTGAGTGAATCATTTTATTAGATTAGAAGTTATTTCTTTGCTCATTAAGAAGGAGATAGAACTCTGCTATTCCTGCAGCCACTAGTAACAGAACTGGTGCACTGTTCCTGCAGCATAGGCGAGCAAAGTAACCCCTACTCATGATTACTATTTTCATAGCATAATTGTATTCAATCGAGATAGCATAGATTCTTGAAGCATAATGTATTTCAATTCCATAGGTTTAACCATGAGAATCAAGGGAGTTTGAAGCATATACTTTGTGAACACCATTCCAAATTTACGTCCCTAGTCGATAAATAAATGAGACTAAATAATCTACTTAGCAGCCATTTAGGGTGTCCAATCCTGAAATAGTAGTCCAATGCTATGTGTTTCTGTGACAATTGTTTGGCCAAGCATGATGTATGACCTATAAATGATAGTGAGATGTAGAATTCATTCAATTTGAATTCTTCATCTTGATGATCTCTAGAAAATGGTGAGATATACAATTCATTTAGTTTAAGTAAATGTGAGGATAAGAGTAGGTAGCATTGATAAGTAGGAGATGGTATCATTGAGTAGGTATCATTGATAAGTAAGAGATGGTATCATTGAGTATGTATCATGGATAAAGAGTAGGTATCATTGATAGGTATCAGTGAGTAAATGTGACGATAAGAGTGGGTATGATTGTTCAGAACGATACTTCATCTCAATGATTTATAGATAATGTTGAAGAAACTAAAATGATTCTACAACCTATAAGATGCAAAAATGCACTCGTGCCCCGTGTACATCGTAATATCACTCTCTCACTCTTTCAAATGCATTGATGCATCATAAGATCTATGTAACTGTTTCCAAAAAAACAACATAATACATAAAGAAGTGTATTGTAAAAATGTTATTCAATTTATGTTATCTTTGTCAAGTCATGATGGTGTAGTCGCCCTTGTGGCTAGATTCATTAGTTCTCTCCAACTACTTTTGTAGCTTCTTCTTTTTTATTCTTTTTATTGCTTTGTTCAATTAAAAAATAAATAAAATTATATAAACTTTGTTAATTTGGATTTTTTTGATGATTAAATTGATTGAAACTCGAATACTCATATTCTTGGTTTTCAATATGAATAGATTACTTACCTCTGACAAAAGAAAAGAGTGACTATCAGCTCAAGGCAATTGATGCGTCATGACATAAAATGAGTGGAATTAAATATTTACAACTTCTATCGAGCTTATTTGAGAGGCTTTGAAATACTAGACCAGGTATGCCTGCGCACCACACTGCATAAAGTCTAAAAAATTAGGGCTCGTGATTCATCTAATTTGGAGACCACATATGACACCATTAATTGTTTTCAAACCTGAGAAATCGGTATTCATCCTCAGATGTGACCCTCCATTAAGAAAACAAAAGCATCCCTCCATCTAAATTCTCTTCAACAGTTCTTGAATTTTTAAGCTTGTGGTGTAGATTGAAGCACGTGTAACCAGGGTTGAAAAATCCCATGCACCAATTGAAAGTGTCACGGTCATCAACGGTGTTAATTGAGAATTTAGTGGGACTCAATGACTCCTGTCTGATGACCACGCCAATATAACCCGTCAAGGAGGAATTTAGAGAATTCAAGTGTTCAACAATGGCAAAGCACGTAATATTAGTTATGATGTATGTGTTGCTTCTGTCAGTTCTCTACTTCATCTTTTGTCTGAGGAAGTGAAAGGTGAAGAATCTGAATCTGCCACCGAGCCCACCAGCCTGGCCAGTCCTGGGCAACCTGGTGGAAGTGGCGCTGAGTAAAAAACCATTTATGTGCATCGTGGATGAGCTGCGTAAATAGTACGATGTATTCCTGGTAGAATCTAATTAGCAAAAAAGGAGGGAAAATAGAGGAATCATGCCAAAATCCAAACCGACGGTAGATGAAAAGGCAAGAACAACACATTCTACTATAGTGTTCTTCACGCATCTGAAAATGATGGCTCGCGATAGCTGTAAATTAGGAGGTGGGTGCAGGAGATCCTGAGAGATCAAAGTCGTAGGCCAAAATCATGGTGTTGATCCGCGAAATACACACCATGTAAGGGAATCTTTCCTCCAGACCATCGATGGTGGAATTGAACCCACAGCCTAGGATGGGCATTCCAATCACCATGAACACTGGTGCATGGTATGGGATTCAATAATACACTACGAATTGCATTGGTTTGAAATTTTCAAAGCCAAAGAATAACATTTATTTGAGGATTTTCACCGAATAGTTCACATTTCTTGTCAATGCATTCTCATTCAATGTCGCCCATGCCCTCAGCTCCTTCATTGTCGTCGTCGTGAGCATTCTGTTGTAGGCGTTCAAGGGAGCTTGGCCTCTTTCAAAATGGTAACTGAGTTTTTCAAAATCTGACGGCAGATAGGCTTGAATGGTCGTCCATACCTCTCTTGCGTGGAACGTTCATTTTCATTGACGTGTAATGTGGAAGGTGAGTTAAGGAACTTATGATCAGATTCTCCCTCGAATGGATGGCCAAGATGCTTCCAATGGAAGTCATTGGGCTCTCCACCACTTCTAGCCATTGATCCTAGAAAATAGGTTGGGCCTTTTTCATATGGAAACGCCTACAACGTAATTAAGCTAACATTTTGGTAACAACAAGAGTTTGATTTTGATTGAGTTTTTTTAATAAGAGCCAAGTCTTCAATTGTATAGAAAAGGATACAAAACATATATTTTTGTTAGTTTATTGAATATATTAATAATAAAATATAAATCATTCAAGTAATTTTATTGTATGGAAAATTAATGGACAAACAAAAATCAGAGGAAAAATAGAGACACCACATAAGATTCTCTGTAAGAAAAATAGGAGAAAGTACAATAGATAAAATAGCGTAGAATAGTTAAACACACTAAGAAATTATAATATGTATTCAACAGAGCACTGGAAATATTTTTTTGCACATACCGCAAGAGAGGCTGCTTTATTTATAAACTTAGTGCAGTCCTCTAGAACACTCTTCCAAAGGCTCTGGTGGAGGGAGAGTTCTAGAGATTTCCATAATACAGTTGCTTCAAGAGGATTCTGGAGTATAATAAAAATGCTTACTAATTGAGAAGCATTCTAGATTAAAATAAATATTATTTATTACAACACCCCACCATAATGTTTATCTGGAGAGAGTGGAAACCTCCTTAAGATGAAGCAAGTTTCTAAGTTTGTCAAATTTTACAATAGACAATGCCTTTATAAATATATCAGTAATTTGATCTTTTGTCCCACAAAATTGTAGCTCGACCACTTGAGTTTCAATTAGGTCTTGAACAAAATGATGATGCACTTCTATATGATTAAACCTGGCATTATATACAAGAGTTTTTGCTAACTTAATGGCGCTTTGGTTGTCAAAAAATATTATAGTAGGAACATCTTGTGGATGGTGTGTGTCCTCAAGTAGTCTTCTAAGCCACAATGCTTCTTGAGATGCCTTTGATGAACCAATATATTCAGCCTCTATAAATTAAAGTGGCATTGTTGATTGCTTCTTGTTGCTCCAAGAAATTGGTCTTGATCCAAGATGAATGAAGTACCCTGAAGTTGATTTTCTATCATCAATATCACCTGCATAATTAGAATCTGTATATCCAACTAGAGTAGGCTTTCCTCCATACTTGTATTCAATGCCAAGATGATAAGTACCCTTAATGTATTTTAGTATTCTCTTGGCTGCTTTCCAATGTTCAATGTGTGGATCTTCCATGTACCTGGATACAATACCAATTCCATATGCAATATCTAGTCTAGTTATAGTAAGATACAAAAGATTTCCAACAAGTTGTCTATACAATTTAACATCCACCTTATTTTGAGTAGAGTTGGCACTTATTTTTAATCATACTTCACATGGTGTATTAGATGGTTTACAATCCCTCATATTAAATTTTTTCAATATATCAAGAGAACATTTAGTTTGAGAAAGCATGATTCTTCCTTTTCCTGGTTATTTCAATATTATGTGTGTGATCTCCTGTAATAATCAAGTCATCCACATATAATACAATAATAAAAACTTTATCATCACTATATTTTACATACACATTTGGATCAACTTTAGTTCTTTTGAATCCTACATCTATGATGCACTCATTTATTTTGGAGCACCATGCCCTTCGTGTTTTCTTAAGACCATATAATGTTTTTTTTTTTAATCTGCACAATAAATTTTATTCACCAACTTTAACAAATCCTGGTGGTTGTTGCATATAGATTTCTTCTTTTAAATCACCATGTAGAAAAACACTTTTTACATCCATTTGAAAAAATTTCCAACCAAACTTTCTAGCTAAAACAACTATTGTACGAATGTAAGTCATTTTAGCAATTGGAGCAAAGGTTTTAGTATAGTCTATACCTTTTTTTTGTGAGAAAACTTTAGCCACTAATGTTGCTTTGTGTTTTTCAATAGCTCCATCTGACATGAAATTTGTTTTATAGGTCCACTTGCAACCAACCACATTTTTTCCTTATGAAAGTGTTGTCAATTCCCATGTTCCATTTTTCATCAAAGAATTGTACCCCTCTTGCATAGCTTCTTCACATTCATCATTTCCTTTTGCTTCTTCATATGTGCTTGGAGTGTCAACCTGCATCACCTTAGCCGTGAGAGCATAGTTAGCAAACATTTTCTAGGATGTTTTTGATAAATTTCTTGAATGCTTCTAGTCTTCAGTATATTTTCATCATCACTTTCACTTGATTCTTCAACTTGTGCTCCTTCTCCTCCTATAGAAGATTGCATACCTTGATTTTGAACATTAGTAAAAATAGACTTATCTTCTTCAATCAAGATTGGAAAATAAGATAATGTAGGAGAATGATTACTTTCAATATATTCATCAAACCATATATTACTTTTTATATTAATTTCATTTATTTTAGGATTGTATAACCTATATCCTTTTGACTCCTCACTATACCCTACCATTATGCACTTCTCAGTTTTCCTTTCAAGTTTGTTCCTTCTTTCATCAGGAATTTGGGCATATGCATTACAAACAAAGACTCTAAAATGGGATATTGTAGGCTTTCTTCCACTCCATGCCTCTTCTTGTGTTATGTTGAAAACCACCTTAGTAGGTGCTATATTCAAGACATATATAGCAGTATGAACTGCTTCAGCCCAAAATTTTGCATCTATATTTCTAGAGGGAAGCACACACCTAGCCAATTATTTATCTAAGAATCAATTTTTCTAAACGGGGTTTATCAAGATGTATGTTTTTCACAACTCTCTTTTTTGGTGGTTTTTAGACATAATTTTGGTGATTATTCAGGTAAAACTAATTTACAAGTTTGTTGGTGATTTCTAATTGAAATTTGATCTAGGTTATTATTTTTATTTTAGACAAAAATACAACAAACAAATACTTGCCTAAATGAACAACATACAAATACTTTCCTCAATGAATTTAAAAATCCAACAAAAAACAAAAACTTGTCATCAAAAAGAAATATATTTCAACAAGAAATGCGAATAAGAAAAATAACTTTAAAAAATAAAGAACATACAAGCTATTTTGAACAATAAAAAAAAAAAAAAAAAATTGTGCACCTAGTATAGTAGAGCTAAAGTGGTGAGTTCTTTAATGCATTCATGAGCTTCGTCAATCAAAGTTTTCCAAGATGATTTGTTCTAATGCCTTGTGAAGACCAGATTGCCAAGATGGAAGTGCAAAAATAAATATCACCTCAAGCTTATATCACTTGATTTGAGTTTGGGTCCACTTTTTTGGGGCAATTTCACCTTAGAAAACCCTATCCTAGGTCAAGGTTGTCCCAGGAAACCTTGAATTGGGAAAAGGTTTTCCCAGACAACCTTGACCTAGGACAAGGATGCCTTAGGTGACCTTGATCTCTCGTCTTAGGTGGGGTTAAAGACCAAAGTTGTAGAATCTACAGGAGATTTTTTTTTTGAACCAGTGTGAACAGAATCAAACATGATTGTGCATGGGAGGCCAAAAATGCTAAAATGAGGCCTAGGTGAGGACAAATTTGTATAGGGATACAAGTTGCAATTTACAGTTTCTATCTTGATGATTTTTACCTATTTATTTATCAATTTTTAGACCCTCTTTCTCTCTTAACTGTCCTATATATTGTACCATAAACAAAGTTTTTTACTTAATTGTGAACCTCTCTCTCTCTCTCTCTCTCTAGTTTAAAAGTAGTTACAAGATTGAAGGTAGTTACATGAGGTTATTGACTATAATGCTTATTTTTCTTATTTCACTATATATAACCAAAGTGACGACCTCTATATATAACCAAAGTGATAAACTTTATTATATTCACTCTTGATACATAAGATACAAACTTTACATGATATTGATAAACATGTATTAATATAACCTTCTGTATTTGAATATTTATACACTTAATGATAATATGTCTCCATTCTATACATTTAATAACTTAATTGAACAATTATGACTTCATCTATCAAACCAAAATTCCCCTTCCATCATGATTTTTCATGGCAAACATTTCCTTACCATGATACATATCCTCAATCAAACTTTGAAGAACAACTATCAAAATCCTTTAATAGAATCCCTCTCTTCAAATAGAAGATTTTCACTACCAGAATAGTTTTTGACCAAGAATTTTAAATGTGTCGCCGACCAATCAAAGTGGAGATGCATTTAGAAAAGGACAACTGAAAAAGTTCAGACAAGAAAAAAAGCATAGAAAAAGGTCCAAAAAAGGTGCCCCGACCAAAGAAGCACGAGGCCACCATACTCGATTCAATTTTGTTTTAGAATTTATTGTCAGAAGCGATAAGATGAGGGTTGTATTGATGACTAGTGGGTATGAAGTCTTCTTTCTTTCAGGAAGGGCCACTCTTCTTAATGTCGTAACTCATTATCCCACTTTACAAACATTGAAGGGCACTCTTACAAGTTATTTGAGGAAGCAAATATCAACAAGATGGTCAAATTCTTGGTCAAGATTCATAATAAGAGATCTCACATCGAAAAAGGTTTGAAGATTACTTAGGGATGTGGTACATAGTTCCTTAAATTATTTTGTATAGCTAATGCTTTCTTTCATTCATTCATTCAAAAAGAAATAAATAAACATAAGAAAACCAAGAATATCTCATGACTTCTAATTGACAATTGATAAAAAAAAAAATCATTATATTGTTGTTATAGAAAACATGTAAGATTATATTTTTCACATTCTATATTATTTATGTTAATTGGTTGTAATAAATTAACAAAACCTAGTTATGCATATTGATGGTGAGTAAAGGACTATATCCATCAACCTTGAGGATATTACTAATCATAGGAAGAGGTTTAGAGAGAACAATAAAAGATTGAGCTGAAAAAGATGATGAGGTTGATGGAGTGAGAAAGTAATCAAATTTAGTGAAGTTATGTATTAATGATAAGTTTAAACTTTGTAAATTAGTGTTGGAAATGAATTTTCTAAACATTATGGATTGGTCAATGGATCCTTGGTTTGCTAGTGAATTTGAATGGTTCTTAATGATGCCACCCAGGATCAGGTCTTCTTGAATGAAAGGGTCTTAGATCATAAGGGATGAGGCTAGAATCCCGCCCTGAATGAATTTGGTGAAATGGATACCCCTCAATCCTTGGATTTTAGTTGAAGAGGTTTAAGCCTAAGGCTCATTGTCATCACTTAGGGACAAAGATCCCTCCATTAGGAAAAAGAAAAGAAAAAAAAATTATAGATTTATTTAAAGTTACAAAGAGAGTTCATGATAGGATATTAGCAAAATTTATTGGAAACCTTTACTTGTGCCTTTAATAAATTCCATCTACATGGTCATTTCAAAACAATTAATGAATAATTTTATTTAATTTTTTAAATAATTTTTTATTTGTAGTGCTTCATATGTTATAATTAGTATTTTAGTGCAATTTTTCTCTTGGAAATATGGTTGACTTGATGGTCTGCACCTTCTTGAAGATTTATGACATAGCTTAACCGCCTCCCTTGGGTCAGTTTAAATCTAACATTTATATTGGGCATTGAAAGTTCAAGCTTTTGGTGCAATGAAAAATGATTCCAACAATTGGTATCAGAGCATTGGGTCACGGGCTTGAGTCTCCCTTCAATGGGTACTGAAGGCTCAATCGGTGCTGAGGGGGATATTGTCGACTTGGTGGTCAACACCTTCTTGGAGATTCGTGACATAGCTTAACCACCTCCCGTGGGACGGGTTAAATCTAAAATTTGTATCTGGCATTGAAAGTTCAAGCTTTTAGTGCAACAACAAATGATTCTAACAAAAACATGTACAGATTGGTGAGTAGTTGACTTTTAAGCAAGATTATAATTTTATTTATGTCTCTAATCATAATAGAACATGTAAAGATTGGTGAATAGCTGACTTTTAAGAAAGTTTATAATTTTATTTATGTCTCTAATAATAATAGAGAGAATATTTTCAATACTATTGGTTGTGAATGCTATTATTTATAGCATAATTAATTAATTTAGGTATTTTATAAATGTTATTATTACATGAATTCTTATATTATATAGAATAAGATAAGAAAAGTTATGTGGAATTATAAAATTTATATGAAGAGTACATACAAAGAATTTTTTTTATAAGAGATATAAAAAATATAAAAATAACATGGTAGAATAATGTTATCCAACACATGGATCTCTTTCTCCGCATGTATGGAAGGTTGCTAGCCAATTTCACTCAGAAATCCTATGGAGACAACACTTTAGACTTGTATCATGCCACATAAGCCCTTATTGCGAACCCTTTTTTAACCTGATTTACAAGTTCAAATTGCATAGAGGTCAGGTCCCTAAATAAAATTGTTGACAATTAAGATGCATACGGTGTTCAGATCAAATCTAGACTTCACTACTTTAAAGTGGGGGATTGTGCCTCTAAGGAGTTTTTTTGGCTTTTAAGTCACGCCATTCCTCACCTGGAATTAAGCACATCAAAGAAGACCAACTAGTGCTCTTTGAGATACTAGATATTCTCTATAATTTTGCTAGACATTATGAGAAGGTGTTCATTATGCATGTAAATTCTCCTGAGTATGATAGGGCTTTGAGGGAATGCCTTTTTATTGTTTCCTCTAAACTTTCAGAGTCTCAAAAAGGTTTTGTGATTAAATCCTTACCCTTCAGGACATCAAAGAAGCCATTTTTTCTATGGTCAATGAAAAAGATCTTGGTTGTGAAGGCTTTCCCCATGAGTTCTACAAAGCGGTGTGGCCTTGTGTTGGTTGTGACTTGCATAAGGTTTAACTTGAAGCTCTCCATTCTCAATCTCTTGTTTAGATTATTAACAAGGAAAATATTAAGTTCATACCTAAAGTAGGGGACCTTGAGGATGTTTGCAACTATTGGCCCAAAATGTTTCTTAATATCTCCTATAAGATCATTTCCAAATTTTTGGCTCACAAGATTCACCACCTCCTTCTGCAGATTGTCCACCCTTAGCAGGTTGGATTTTTTTGAATTCAGATTTATCTAGATAATATCATAGCCATGTGGGAAGGCATGGAGTGGGCACACAACTCCAAAAAGAATTCTATTTTTTCTCAACATTGACATTACCAAAGCATGTGACTGAGTTGAATGAACTTTCATTCTTTCTATGATTAGGGATCTAGGGTTCAGCCCTCATTTAATTCAATGGTAAAAGTACAAACCTGTGTCACATTTTACAAAGGAAGATGACCACAACATGCAAAACTGTTAAAATTTAACAAAATAAAAGTGGCAATTTGTGTTTAGAATTTGAAAATGATACGAAATAATGAAATGTGTAAAATTGGATGTAGTTTATGCCTAAAGTTTTTTAATTTTTTTTGAATAAGAATTGACATAGTTTTTTAATTTTTGAAGTCTATTTTTTAATTGCTAAAAAAATGCTGAAAATCTAGGGTCTAGTTCCTGTGTGCATAAATGTTGACACAATTCTATGAATCATTCCATCCAAGTTTGCTCAAGAATGAGGCCTCAAATATCGATCCATAGCTCTCTAGTCATGGAGTGCAAAGGTGTGAAATGGAGGCCCTCAGATTGACCTAGTTAGTGCCTATGCAAGTACACCATGAAATGAGAGATTTGAATGCATGAAAATAAAATCTACTCTATATGATTGCAATGCATGAAAGGAAATTAATCTAAATGATAACAATGCATGGCTAAATCTATGAAAGGAAATACAAATGAAAGATTAATCTATGGAAATAAATATGAATCTAATCTACATGAATAGCCATGAATGCAAGAAGAATGAAACAAGAAGAGAGAAGTTGCAATATCCAAGCTCAAGTGCTCAAATCCTCCTCCAAAATTGCTCTCCAAACGTGTAGCATAACGATACTATGAAAAAGATGATCTTAAAATGAGAAGGAGAGGTCTCCTTTTAAAGGAAAGTGAATGATTGAGATTAAGAGGCAAAAATCAAAGGCTATGATTAAGAGGCAAAAACCCACCACTTAGGAAG
>MU226881.1:943968-955012 GCA_018584345.1 Thuja plicata | reverse complement strand
AAGAGAGACTTTGGAATCCATATAGTCATAGGCTTTTCATTTCTTTTTGATGATTTAGAGAGAATATCTTCAATGATGGATTTTGGAACCCATACTTGTCTTGTAGTTTTCTTCTTAGATATCTCTTGTGACTTTATGCCCCCATGCTGATTAGAGGAGACATGGTCATCTTCTTTTTTAGATGGATTCTTGTATTGCTTCTTTTTCTTGTATTGAAAATTCAATTTTCTTCCAAAAGACTTGGGACTTGTGGAGGAAGAAAAAGAATATGACTGGTTTAGATGGTTGGATGGATGAAAAGGATTCAAGGGTATGCATCTATGTTCATCTTGAGGAAAGATAGGAGACGGAGGGACGTAAGGACCCAAGATGGATGAAGAATGGTGAGAGTTAGGAGGGGAAAGTGAAGGGACATAAGGACCCAAGATGGAAGGAAAATGTGAAGCCCTTAGTATTGGTGGAGGAGGTCCAAGGATGGACGTGGAAGACACAAAAGGATAATCAATAAGTTCATCAGCATGTATATGACAACCAAGGACATTAGCATCTTTAGAGTGAGCATTAGGATTTTCAATAGGATCGTGAACATCTTGAATAGGAGCACCTTCTTTGATAGGACTGTTTGAAGCTTGCAAAGACTTAGGAAGAGTAGAAAGTGGAAGCAAACATGGAGTGGTAGAAAAAGAAGATGGAAGACTTTGATCTTGACAAGGATCTTTGGATAGCATAAGCATATAATTTTTCTCTTGATTTTCAATAGGCTCAACATTGGAAGTAACAATACCATTTTTAATAACCTTAATGGAACTATCATCTTTGGAAAGTGTAAGTGGGGTAAGGTTATTTTGATTGTCAATAAGCTCACCGGTGTAAGTAGTAACTTGATCTTGCTTAGGAGAAGACTTAAGACATGGTGGAATGAATGAGGAAGGGTTTAAGGGATCAAAAGAACCATGACGTGGATAAGAGTCATCATAAAAAGGATTGGATGACATGAAGATTTCTTGATCTTGATCTTTCTTTATGTTATTTTCTTTATCATTTTTAGAGTCCTCTTGACATGGAGCCACTTCTAAGAACAAGGAAACATGTTGGAATTGTATGGGAGACTTGAGAAGAGATGATGAAGGATTAGATGAAGTAGGCATTATAGCATTTAAAGGCTTAGGCTCTTTAGGTTTAGCATTATTGAAAGTATTTGCAGCCAAGTGAAGGTTAGCTTGAGTTTCTTTAAGAGGTAGCCCTTGAGAATAACTATAGGGAATTGCATGAAAATCATTATGACTTCTGTCAGATGAAGGATTTGTGGAAGTTTTGAAAGGCTTGAAAACTTTAGGAGATGTATGAGTATTGGAAGAAGTAGAGGATGGAAGGGAGTTATCACAAAACAATGGTTCATCATTAACATGATCTTGCTTGAGAGTGCAATCTTTATTTTCAGCTCGAGAATACTTAGAGGAGGGATAGAATTGACATTTATAATTAGCACAAAAATCTTTCTCTTCCTCAAATCTATCATCGAAGTATTGCTCATAAAACTCATCAAAGTATTTTTCAAAATCAGAATCATACGGATCACCATCATGATCTATCCAATAGGATGGTCCTTTAGTAAGAACAAGCACACAACGAGGAGGACTCTTAGGAATAGAAGTGTCATAATCATGTCTATGTATTTCATCATAATATCCATCATCGGAATAGGCAACAAAGTCATCAGAGTCATAATAAATGGGATCCTTAGAGTCATCAAAGATGGGCATGTCATTCGTCATAGATGAGGTATCACAAGGATTATCATGTTGCTCATTATGGTATGCATTTTGAAGAGAATCATGACTCTTGGGAGAAGTAGAAGAAGAATGAGATCATGAAGAAGAAGGAAATGAAGGCCTAGTGGAAGAAGAATGTTTGGATGATGATGAATGGTGCAAAGACTTAGAAGAAGAATAATGTTTAGATGATGAGGAATGATGAGAAGACTTAGAAGATGAATGATGTTTGGAAGATGGGGAATGATGATAAGACTTAGAATATGAAATATGTTTAGATGATGAGGAATGATGAGAAGATTTAGAAGATGAAAGATGTTTGGAAGAAAGTTGTGACAAGATCATGTGCATGATTTCAACGAAGACATCTGACTCTCTCAATTTTTGTTGTATTTTTGATATGGATTCATCACTCATGTAACATACAGAAGAAAGACATGTCATGAGGTCATCAATGAGTGTGATATCATCCATTGTTAAGAGCCCCTTCCTAAGAAGATAGTGGAGATCCATGGTTCTAGAAGAGAAGGAATGAAGAATGAAAGTGATAGAATAGATGAAAATAGAAGAAGATAGACTAGATAATAAGAGGAAAGGAATCAAGAAGATGTGAAGATCTTCGGAAGAATAGGAAGAAGCATGAAAGAAGAAGAGAAGAATGGGAATGGAAGACTAAGAAGACATGGAAGATGTGGAAGAAAGAAGACCAAGAGTCATTTTGTGCAATTGGATACCATTCATGTTCATTTGGATGTTGAGAAACATGTCATAGCAGTCTTTGGGGAGATACATTGAAGTTTTTATCACTCGAGAACTCAGATTTGTTCATTTTAATTGACCAAATAGATGCATTAATAGATTTTATCATGAATCAAGCACGTAAGACAGCAATCAAGGAGTTCAAGAAATCAATGTCCTCAAACAATGAGAAAGGGACAAAGCAACCTTGCACATGAACATAGATAGTGTCATAGTAATTCTACTCCATAAGAATGCTACTTGTGTATGTTCTCAAATATTTTCCAATCACGCACATAGTCCTATGAAAGAAAAGGTTGGTTGCACTATAGTTCTTAGTAATTTCTTGACTCTGTAACTTTTGCAATTTCAAGTGGGTGAAATCCAATCTTGGCGCACCGAGGTTTTGACACAATCTGAGAATTTAATCAATCAGGAGCTACTGAGGAGATCTAACAACCCACAAGAAACTACACCCGTGGAGATTTATTCCACAAGGACATTTATATAGCGGTTGTTACTACCATGGTGAAAATGGCTATTACCACTTGAGGTTCCATCCACGTGGTTGACCCAATAAAGGGAATTTCCACTACGGTTAACCCTCTCTAATAAGGAAGACTCACAATATGGACCACATGGGGACTTAGTTCGGATTCAAGGGTTCCAAGTTTTTGATTCTCCCAAAAGGGAAAAGAGCATAATCCTCTAGCCTCTTCACCTCACCAAAACATAGCAAACATGATTCATTGACCCACTAATTTGAAATCACCTCATTCAAGGCTCACACAACAACAAATGACACCAATCCCCCAAAGAGAGAAAGTATTGCCAAAATTTGAAGCCCAAACCAAGTTGACCAATGAGGTAAAAACAAAATCCTTCCCTACCTACAAGGGGATCTATCGTCAAGAAGAGCTTCACATGTAAAAAAAGCAAATGAAGCCCACTCTCTCAAGATCACCACAGATAGTGTTCATAGGGCCTAATTACTATGTGAAACATATATGCAAGAAAGAAAATCTAGGTCCATTTTAGAGCACCAATTTGGAAATGTGATCTATGAAAGCAAGAAACACTCAAGCTAGACATATGAGATGTTCATTTTAATTTCCAAAATCCAAATGTTATAGAGATCAACAAAATACCTCAATTCCAATGCAATGTGAATCATTTTTTTTTTTTTATCCAAGCAAGTCCAAGAAATCCTCATGA
The DNA here is from genome assembly GCA_018584345.1 of Thuja plicata. Classification (NCBI taxonomy): domain Eukaryota; kingdom Viridiplantae; phylum Streptophyta; class Pinopsida; order Cupressales; family Cupressaceae; genus Thuja; species Thuja plicata. The sequence goes on along the minus strand of MU226881.1, from coordinate 951,287 downwards.
ACTCTCCAACAAGCAAGATAAACAAACAAGAAAACAAGATATGCAATGTATATTCAACTTATGCAAACCCTAGGGTTAGATCTGACAATCAATTGTTAAGAGCAATAATAACTAGCAAATAATCCAAATGAAAACTCACATCATGCATTGAACCATGTGAAAAATAAGTGCAAGCTAATCGTTAAATGCCCTTTTTTTGTTTTGATTTTTGACCTAGTCAACAAGATCTGATTTGTTTGATATGAATTCAGATCCCAAACCCTAAATATAGAAAAGAGACCCCTGTTAAAAAATAGAGAGCTTTCCAAAATTGTCATAATTTTAAAAATATCTTTTCATTTGTGCTCGAGGGAGCCATTTTCCCAAAATAGACCAGTTTTCATAAATCAACCAAATGAGCTATAATATTGCATCCAAATTTAAAAATCAAAGAATAGACCCCCTGTTGCTCTATGAATCATTCCATCCAAGGTTGCTTAAGAATGAGACCTCAAATATCGATCCATAGCTCTCTAGTCATGGAGTGTAAAGGTGTGAAATGGAGGCCCTCAGATTGACCTAGTTAGTGCCTATGCAAGTACACCATGAAACAAGAGATTGAAATGCATGAAAATAAAATCTACTCAATATGATTGCAATGCATGAAAGGAAATTAATCTAAATGATAACAATGCATGGCTAAATCTATGAAAGGAAATACAAATGCAAGATTAATCTATGGAAATAAACATGAATCTAATCTACATGAATAGCCATGAATGCAAGAAGAATGAGACAAGAAGAGAGAAGTTGCAATATACAACCTCAAGTGCTCAAATCCTCCTCCAAAATTGCTCTCTAAACCTGCAGCATAACAATACTATGAAAAAGATGATCTCAAAATGAGAAGGAGAGGTCTCCTTTTAAAGGAAAGTGAACGATTGAGATTAAGAGGAAAAAATCAAAGGCTATGATTAAGAGACAAAAACCCACCACTTAGGAAGATGTGATGAAAAAGGGATTTTTTATTTAATTTATTGTCTTTTTCAACAAATAAAGTGCTTTAAGTGGGGATATTTATTTATTTAATTAAAAGAGAGGTTTTCTTTCAATTAAATAAATTAGAAGAATTTTATTTAATTAAATGTGAGAAATTGAATTTAATTAAATAAGAGGAATTTTATTTAATTAAAAGGGAGAAATTTACTTTAATTAAATAAGATAAATTTTATTTAATTAAGAGAAAAATTAAATCTTTTAATTAGATAAAAATGATCAAACCTTAGGAAATATTGAAATAATTGAATAATTGAATTAATTACAATTTGATCAAGGAAATTGATTTGAATTGAAAATGTTCCAAATCATTGATTCAGAAAATTGATAAATTGATAAAATAATAAATGGGGCCCAAAGTCTAGGCAACCATTTTAGGGTGCATATAGTTCCTACCAACAAAATATATGTAAATAATATATTTTTCCTCTGATTTCATAATATGTTTTAGATGACATGCACAGCTAGTGCAAAAAAAAAAGAAATATTGGTGTTCGGTATATATTTTGTCTGTTATAACTATTCAAAGTCTGAATTACCTGAAATTAATAGTTTTTGCCTCCTGCCTAATTTGCCCTAGCAAATCTACACCAAATACAAAACAAATTATATATTCTTGAAGAGGACTCTCTCCTCTAGTGTTAAATATAAGTTTTACATTTTTTTGACATGATTTACTATTTTTTTTTTCTTTTTTAGAACGACCATGTTCTTCAATGTTAAAATACCTATTTGGATTTTTTCAACTTATAATATATTATATGCAATCAAAAGGCTATAAAAATTATATGACCATAATCTAGACTCCGAGCTCTAAAAAATAGTATTTTTAGATTTTAAAATAAATTGATTTTTGATTGACAATTAAGCCCCAAAAGTGACGTGTTTCCAATTTTGCCATTTTTTGCTTATTTGGCTACCACATGGGATGCCGCATAAGTAGTTTCGGTCGAAACAGGTTTGGCTGAAACCAGTTTGGTTGGAACTATTTCAACCAAAACTAAGGCCGACCAAACATGCTCGCATGGATGACCACGACCCTCAAAGATCAAATACAAATGCACTTTTAAAAATAATTTAAAAAATAATTGTCAATTATTGCGACTTAAAAAATGTTTTTTTAATAAAATCATTATTTTAATTATTTTAAAGGCATATTTTTGGGCGTTAAAGGGAAACTATGAATTAAGATTACCAAGGAGGTTTGTATTATTTGCAAGTTTTTTTATTTTAGTTTTTTATTTTTTTTTGTGTTTTTAATTAAAGAATTGTTTAATATTAAATTATGAACTTATCAATTTTATTTTTTATTTTTTTATCAAGAGTATATGGTTTTGTGTATGTAGGTGAATCAAAGCTCTCAGTTTGAACAATTTGTGCAATGGGGAATAAAAGGAACAGAACAAGAAAATATGATCGAATAAGGGATGACAAAATGAAAGCTCATTCAAAACGTAATGAAAGTGAACCTGTTGAAGTCCAAGAAGATGCAATTCAAGTAGGGGAACAAATTGGTAATAATATATATTTTGACATGGGGAATTTGATGGAGATCGACGAGGATTCATTTTTCAGTCAATTTTTATTTGACAAATTGGTACCTGAAAGCACAATAAAAAACAATAAAAAAAGATTTGGGATGAATATTTTCAAAATAAAAGTTTGATTGGAAAAGCACAATTATTTTCTAGGTTATTCAGGAAAAATAAATGACTCCTATTTCGGAGTTGCTAGGTGTTGATAAAAAGAAAAACTCAGGAGACAATGTGAATCGAACAATAGTTGAAAATTTGCAAGGTGCATTGAATGACATTAACAATTCAAGTCAAGGAGCCAATTTAAGTGTTGCACATAGAGCATTGATGACTACTTTATCTAGTAGGAGGTTGACAAAGAGAAAACAAGTACATGCAATTTCTGATTTACTGAATGTATCTAGAAGAATTTTTCAAAGATATATCAGGAAGAGAAGTATTTTGGATTAAAATATTTAAAATAATTGGGTTAATATTTGTAGACTTCATAGAAAAGACAAAATATCTAAAGATGTAAAAAGACAGGTCATTGAATATTGGACCGCTCACTCCCGTGTTTCTTCTAATAGAAGGGTTACTATACAGATGAAAGATGAAGAGACCGATATGAAAAACTACACATCCAAAATATTTTATAGATACAACACAAAGTGAATTGTTTGAAGCATTCAAGCAAGAATTTTTAGATGTGAAAATATGTCAAAGAATGTTTGAGAGGTTGTGCCCTTTCTTTGTATGCATAAATAAGGTACGTGAAACTTGTTGTTGCCAAAATCATGTTGAGTTTCATCTATATTTGCAATCATATAAAAAGGTTATGGCAGTACTTAATTTAGATATGGTCATCCTTGGAAGTACGACACAATTTGTGAAGTCTATTTTAGGTGAGAACTCAGACAATTCAGATAAGTTCAAAGTAAAATGTATAAAGAGAGCATGCAGTGATTGTGGAGATTTACAAAAATTTTCATTGCAAATTCAGAATATTAATGTTGCAACACCAGTTTTGTGGAAGAGATTTGAATATGAGACATACCGAACTAAGACCAAAGATGAATCCAAATAAATTGTATTGAAGGAGAGTGAATTTCCCTACCTTGATTTTATGACTAGGTTTTGTACTATAATTTATCCATATATCCAACATTGTCATGGTGCACGATGAAAAGATAAACAGTTTTCGTGATTCCAAAAATTGTTTTCCACCTGGTCGTATTCTTTCAGTTGTAGATTTCTCTGAGAAATATACATTCTCCCCTCAATCAGAGCTTCAAGCTCAATATTATCATTCTAAGAAAGATGCAATATTTGTGCAAGTGACCTATAGACACACACAATTTGATTTGGATGAGGTATAAAGTACCAATCCAAATGAATGCATTATCATCAAGGAGGTTCATTTCTATATCAGCGATGATAAGGTTCATGATAGGAGCTATGTGTCTCATTATTTTGCAATGTATTTTGAAGATATTGCGAATCGTGGGATAAAATATTCACAACATTGGATTTGGTCTAATGGTTGTGCAGGTAAGTCTATGCACTTTAATTCATTTTCAAATTCTCATTGATTACTTGTTAAATTACTATGTGATCATAATCTTGCATACAACAACTTAATCTTGTAGGACAATTTAAAACTGCAAAAACCTTTAATTGGCTAGCTAGGCAACATGCTAGACACAATGTTAAGTTTTTGTGGAACTTATTTGAAAGTGGACATGGAAAAGGAGAGAACGATGGAGTAGGAGCATGTGTGAAGCATGTACTTCACCAACATGAACTTGTAGATACAAATGGTGTGAACAGTAGTTAAATATATATATCTAGATATTTCAAATAGTATAATTTAAACTTAGATGTATTTTCTATAAACTGATAGTTCAAAAATTTACAAGTAACATGATAGAGAATTCAAAGAAAAATTGTTGAATGGTGTCAAAATAATTTTTCTATTCGGGATACCAAATACAACAAACGTTATTTTTGGGAAGTGAAAGGTAATTTATAGTTTGTAGGAAAAATCTAAATTAAAATTTATTTTCGTTTTCATCTATGTTATCATAATTGTTGATCTAAAAATTTACAACTTTCATTTCATATTTGTAACAGATATAGACCGATCTAATCCTTACAATTGTCAAAGGATTGTTGGTATTAGAAGTTTACATCACTTGATGAGTACCAGACAATACAAGCCTCTATTGATTCAAGTAAGAGAAAAATCATGTTTCTGTGCTGACTGGGTTGAGGACAATCCAAATGAGTCAATGTGAGAATATTGCAAATGGATATGTTTCACTATGGGATATGAAGGAATTAATTAGAATGCCTCCTTATGAAGATGCCAACATTGACATAAACATTCATGATCCTATATATTCAGTTGATTATGAGTGTGTTTCTAATTTAGTTGTTACAGGTGCGTGCACATGTACATGCTCTTTTATTTAAATTTAATTTATTGTACTTTTGATTTAAAAATTTAATATCTAATCTAGATTTGTATAGGTGATATTTCTGTTTTGGTCACGGATCCTGACAATGCAGAAAGTGTAGATTATTATCTACTAAGATGTACGAAAGAAAAAATACAATTTTCCAGAAGAAATTGTAGATGGTGCTGGACAGTCATATCTGACTGGTTCAGTTGTTATTGAAGGAACATATTATCATCAAGTAAAGATAGACAGAAATGGTGTTTAATTTATTGAATATATGTCTAGTCAAAAATTTCTACATTACAGTCACTTGGTTATAGCAACAAAGTTGCAATTTGAGACATTGCAAAAAAGAGGACGTGGAAATCAAAAGTGGAGATTGCCCATTGAAGAACATGAAAAACTTTTGGAGATAATAAAAGACGGAGAGGATCCAGACTATATGTATAAGGAGTTTTAGGATAAAATTCTTTTTGTAGCTCTCGTACTTTAATATTTGAACTCTATAGTTTGAACTCTTACTTAATGTATTAGATATTGAATATAAGCTATTGAACTCTACAATTTGAACTCTATAGTTATGCATGCTTGGTAAATTTTGTATTCTTTTATAATGTATATTTTTATGGTTCAATGGGTTTAATATATAGTGTTAATGTATGTTGTTATATATTTATGTGTTAATGTGTATGCTTTGATTCCTCCCCTTAAGACATCCCCTTTTAAATTACTTTGAATTACTTACATGAAAAATTGAATAGATTAGTTAATTGTATTTTAATCTTTCAATGAGTTTATTATATAGCTTTTATGTATGTTGTTATATATTTATGTGTTAATGTGTATGCTTTGATACCTCCCCTTAAGACATCCCTTTTAAATTACTTTAAATTACTTGCATGACAAATTGAATAGATTAGTTAATTGTATTTTAATGGTTCAATGAATTTATTATATAGTTTTTATGTATGTTGTTATAGATTTATGTGTTGATGTGTATGCTTTAATACCTCCCCTTAAGACATCCCATTTTAAATTACTTACATGAAAAATTGAATAGATTAGTTAATTGTATTTCAATGGTTCAACGAGTTTATTATATAAATTTTATGTATATTTTTATAGATTTATGTGTTGATGTGTATGCTTTGATACCTCCCCTTAGGACATCCCCTTAATAAATTCCCTTTTAAATTACTTACATGAAAAATTTGAATAGATTAGTTAATTGTATTTTAATGGTTCAATGAGTTTATTATATAGTTTTTATGTATGTTGTTATGGATTTATATGTTGATGTGTATGCTTTGATACCTCCCCTTAAGACATCCCCTTAAAACATCACCTTTTAAATTACTTTAAATTACTAACATGACAAATTCAATAGATTATTTAATTGTATTTTAATGGTTCAATGATTTTATTATATAGTTTTGTAAGATAAAGAATTTTAGATCTTGAATAAAGAATTTAGATGTTGTTTGTTTCATTTATTAAGAATTGATTATGGATTGCAATTGTGATTAGGGAGAAGATAAGATGTTCCTTTTATATTCCCAAATGCACAAATGGGAGATCCAAGTTGATCAACCCAAGAGAAGGGTTAATGCACAAATAAATCAACTATTTGGAAAGGAGAATGACAAAGGAAATACCTTAAATTCTATTGATTATATGTATATAAATGATATATAATAGTAATTGAAGAGATAGGAGAAATGCACTAACCTTGAAATATTACAGATCGAAGAATGTTGTTTTCTGAGGTCTATAGACAGTTTTTGGAAAAACTGACAGTTGATACTGAACTGAAACGCGGAGACGAACAAAACCCAGAAATCATTTTTCATTCTGATGTTATCTTATGAAAAAGGTTGACCTTGACCCAAAAATTTCAACCCTAACCCAATAATGTTGACCCTGACCTGCACAGATCTAAAAGTGACTTTGTTCGCGGATCCCAAAAGTTTGCCGAAAAGGGTATCTTGATCTGGGTTCAAATCCACTGTTCTATACATGTACCTGCAAGAAAAAGGAGATTGTTTTTTTGTGGGGGAGGGGTTTTCCTTGGTCAAACCCTAGTTTTAGAATTAACCTCAAATATATGTAATTGAAATTGCAGAAATAGACAAAGTAAATGTATAAATTCACCTTGCTTGAAAAAGTCCTTGTGGTAGATTTGAATCCTTGAATCCACAAGTATGCTTCAAATATAGAATGTAGAAAGGTAAGATGTCTTCAATCTCTTGCTTGTAGATCTCCAACACCAAGTCTTGAATGGGTTCTTGAATTTGGAATAGGCTTGGAA
>MU226881.1:892309-905516 GCA_018584345.1 Thuja plicata | reverse complement strand
GGGTATAATTAGTATTAGAGATAAATAAAAAATTAAAGTTAAGGATACAATTAGGGGTATAATTGGTATTAGAGACAAACAAAAATTAATCCATTAATCTATTTTAAAGGTTAACAATGGCTGAGCACGAAGAGTGTACACAAAAAAATTAATTGTTCTTGCACAATGCTTAGGTATGTGAAGTTACCTATTCAACTACTATTTAATTACTACAATTCAAAATTTTCCCTCCATATAATCAAATCTTTTTTGCTTATCAATTAATCCGTTTTACCTCTTCTACAAGTTGCCACTTGCTGATCACGAAGAGGATACAAAGAACAATTATATTTACATATACAACTATTTTTTTTGGGTATTTCCTTGTATTTCAATGCCACTGTTTACTTAAGATGTCATACATAAAATACGATATTGCACTACTATAATTTTTGTTCCTCCATAAAGGTTACTACTATGTATACGATGCACTTCTAAAATTCAACATGTTCATACAATGTCACTTTTATATGCTTCCTTCTATTGTATAAATCGTCATTTATGCTTTCAAATAAAAAACCTATCAGCGTACTCCTTGCACCTTCTTTGGGTGCAAGTGCTAGTTTTATGTACAATGGGCTATATCAATATACGTTGTCAAATAATATAAGTTCTATATTTCATGCATCAAGGGTTCATGTAATAGAGCTTATCACTTTGGTTATAGAGTGGAATAGAAAAATTGGCATCATGGTAAATTATCTTGAGTAAATAAATTTTAACCTACATATTACCTAAACATATGTTAAGTATTGACAATTGTTTAATCAGCTTGGCTAAGTTTAATCGCCACTTCACCATATGTATCTAATTAATGCAATCTTTACAAAGTCAATAAAAAGGATAACATAGAGAGGGAGAGATAGGTGAACTTCATTTTTAATGCATCAAAGAAGATAACTTGAGAGAGATTTGTTTTTATTTTTCTTTAGCAATAATACTTGAGTTTTAACACACATAGCCCAATGAATACAAGGATCGTATAACAATCTCCAAAAATATATAGTACAACAAACTACAAACTCAAATTTATTAGATTTCTACAATCTATTTGAATTAAATGCATGAATTTCTAATTTTTATTGTGTATCTATTTTTAGAATCAACTTTTCAGATCACACTCCATGATCATCATAATGTAAGAATATGTAAAATATAAGATGCATAAAAATATTCCGCATACATCTTTTAGACAAATCCTGCATGCTCTTATATTCTGATTATGAATCACAAAGTACGATCTAAAACGTTGATATTAAAAATACACACAATCAAAATTAGAAATGAATACACCAAACTACCAAATTCATACATTAAACTACCAATTGTATTTGAACACGTAATATGGAATATTTCGTGCGACTTGAAATTGATCATACTGCTAGACTTTCGATGAGATATAACAAAGAAATAAGAGCCTAAGTCTTAAATTGTATATGATAGATGAAGTTCAATTCTAAGTCTTCAATTGTAGGTGATATACAAAATTCAATTCTAATGATAGATGATTTTTAAGAAGTTTTTTAATAAGAGTCTAAGTTTTTTAATAAGAGTCAAAGTCTTAACGCCAGGCTTTTGGGAGGCGAGCTTAAGCTGGTTTTTGGCATCCTTCGGTATAGAATCTCTCTATATAGTCAACATAATCATAATGCCATAAAGTAAAAATATAAATTAATATGGTCTCATTCAATCTTTTAAAAAAATAGAAAATTGAAGAATAATTAGTTCACCATAAAAGAATATTAAAGATAAGAATGAAATTATACTTGCCATCAAAGAGAGAATATAGTTTTGTACTCCTAAGAATATCTTATATTCTTACTTTTCCGCTTATATTGGCATTCAATTTTTTTCAAATCATAATATCTTTTGCATAGAGATATTAATATAAATGAATGAATCCAAATGTAATGGAGATATTCATAAAAAGATAACATCAATTCAAGGCTTAAATATGGTCGTAGGTTTCTTACTTTAACCTTAAACATAGTGTATTCCATTACATGGTGCATTTGCCAATATGTGGTCCAATTGTTTATTGATGTGCTATGTGTTTGGACTGTGAAGCCCAATGGTCACATGACCTTTAGCATTCCCTTCCTTTCATCTTCTAGCTGAACATGATTGTATATATTCACGTGCATAGTCATGTATTAGACATTGGTGAATAATAAAGAGAATTCCCTGTTGAGAGTGGATGTAGCCATTTATGGTGAACCACTATAAATATTTGTGTCTTGCATCCTTGACTATTTTGTGGTTCTTTTATGTTTTAGTTTAGTTGTTTTTATTATGTTTTTATTCTCGTTTTGAATCAACAATTGGTATCAGAGCCAGTTTGGCTTGAGTAGAGATGGAGGAAGAAGACGATGGTGCTGATTTTGTTATTGAAAAATTTCTTGAAAAATTGGATTCGTTTGAAGAGCAGGATGCTGAAGCAAGTGAGGATGAAGTTAAGGAAACTGAGGCTAAGATTCAGGATGATTATCAAAAGGAGAAAGTTGTGAGGTTTAAGGAAGATAATTTCCTACTCACAAACCAACTATTTTGCATAGACCAGAAGTTGGAGGTTTTTTGTGGTATAATGAATGTTGAAAAGGACAACTTTTAGAAATAGTGGGAGTTTTATGAACAGACTCTATTTCAGAAAGAGGAAAATGATGGGAAGGACCATCAGAACTTGACAGAGGACTCTTTCGTCATAAAAATGTATGTCTTGCTGATAGAGAGGTTGCCCCTAAGTGGAAAGAAACCACAATAGAATTGCGAGTACCTGGCGACTAAAGATCTCAGGAGCACAGAGATTACAAAATTCAAGGAGGCTGGAGAGTGTCCCTAGTTCAAGGCTATGCGTGATTCGGAAGTCTCTAGCATGTCCGAGAATAAAGTCTTTGATGATTTATTGTTGCAGATTGTAGAAGTAGAGGTAGAGCGGAATGCATTGACTACAGACTCCTCTCCCACGAGTTTGGACCTAAGAATTGGGCGTCATTGTGGTGCAAAAGATGATGTCGTTGTTTGCCTAGAAATTGAGGACGCTTGAGATTTTGAGGCGTTTGGACTTCCAACAAGTTATATTCTTCATGAAGAGAGGGAAAAGTATCCAGAAGTGGATTCCAAAGACTAGGTCGTTGAGGGGCCAAATCAAGGTGTTCTGGAGGAGATATTTTTCCTTGCAATTCTATTTTTTCTGGCAATGGTCTCTCTAATAAGGTGCAGGTTTCTCCGGTTATATTAACTCCACCATATTTTGTTTCAACGGAGTTTGAGGTTGAATCATTTGCTAAAGAAACCGTAGGTCTAGATTACACAGACCAAGTCATTGCAGATAAGTCTCATTTTAATCATGGCCTAGTTGTTTATCAAAGTCCTCAATTATCTGAGGTTAATTCAAAACTCCCAACATATCACAACATTGACATTGGCTTGAAATGCTTGTTCACTGGCATGGATGCTTTGGTAACTGGCGAGGATGGAAGAGGCTTTTCCAATAATTTTTTCTCTGCGGGTGACATGTCCACTACCTCCTCGCAAATCAGTAAAGGTAAGGGTCCAGCGATAGGTATAGAGGAGGAGACGCGACTGAAAAAGGAAGACATGGAAGTTGGAAGCCACACACGGCTAGCAGATGACATTCATGATTCTGTCTTGATGGATGCATCTCTATCTGGGACAACAATGAAAGCTGCTCAAGTGCTCGACGATATGGATCCGAGGGAAATATAGGATGTTCAAATGTCGGAAAAATGTTCCTTTGGGTTCTTTGTCCAGATATTGTTGCCTCTGATGTTCAAGATATACTGCCAAAAGGGTTTCCTGATGAAGGGAGATGTGACTACAGTGAGTAGGAATGGGTGAAAGATGAGGATGAAGGTGCACCAGAGGATGTTATTGTTACGACTTGCATACCTAAGAATTTCGTGCAGTTTTCTTTTATTAAGGATGTTTTTATGTATTCTCGCAGTTCAAATAATAATGTGGGGAACTTAGTATCACCGGTATCTCCAAATTCAAAACTTTGTGTTTGGCGTCACCAGTATCTGCAAGAGCGGGATGTATCAACATTGAAGAACAAAATTATATACAAAGCTTTTCATTCTGCCCGCGGCGCAGATTGGATTATTTCCAACACAGTGGATGACCTGGAGTGGCAAACAGTTAAAGAGCCCCAAGTGCAGTCGGGAATCCCGTTTTTCTCAGTCGGTCCCTTGTTTCATGAACACCATGATTTGGGTACAAGCATGTGGGATGAGTCGGATTGCAAGGGCTGAATCAACAACAAGCCCAAACATTTTGTTGTGTACGTCTCCTTTGGAAGCTATGCCCATGTTTCCAAAGCTCAAGTTCATGAAATGGCTATGGGTTTACAGCGGGCTTTGAAAGAATGGTTTATAGAAAGTTGTCCTTTTCCTTTGCCCAACGGTCCATTGCTCATGCCTGGTGGCAGTTACGCTACTTATGATGGCATAACTGACATGTTGATGGAAGAATGTACAGACACCATAACTCCTCAGCATGTAGAATGAGCTGAGGTAGAGAATGATAAAGCAATAGGTATGCAAGCTACAATGAATATTGCCACAGGCATGGCAAAGGTTGGAGAAGTCAGTAACGGTCAAGTTTTAAGTATGGACTACGAAAGCATATATGCTATAATTTGGTGAAGTCGTTGCATCAACTCTGCAATGATTCGGTGCTATTGGCGAACGTGTTATCTTATATGAAGCAACTCTACAAGGCTTTAGAAATGGAGATCAATTTGACAGACCCTTTCTGTTACGTTGCGATTTCTAGTCTTCTGCAAGCTGAGCCAAACCCTTTGGTTTCTAAGGATCGTGATCCGTTCTTTGATAATTTTTTAAGGGGAATCCCAGGATCAGGATTACATGATGGAAGAGTGTATTTTGCACATGTGAATGTTGTGGATAAATTATTAAGAGATGAGTTTTTTTAACTCTGGTCTATTTTGGCAAAGATTAATTCGTAGTGTCCGTGAAAAAAGTTTGGCGATTCTCAAGACTTTGACGGGCATGGTTCTAATGTGAATTTAGATGAGGGAATATAGGGGATTCAATATGCATGTTGTGTCGATGGGAACTCAAGGGGGAGATTTTTGGGAATGTGAAGCCTAACGGTCACATGATCTTTCGTTTTCCCTTCCTTTTGTTTTATAGCAGAACATGATTGTATATATTCATGTGGATAGTCGTGTATTAGATATTGTTGAATAATAAAGAGAATTCCCCATTGAGAATGGATGTAGCAATTTATGGTGAACCACTAAATATTTGTGTCTTGCGTCCTCGATTATTTTCTAGTTCTTTTATGTTTAAGTTTAGTTGTTTTTATTATGTTTCTCTTCTTGTTTTGAATCAACACTATGATCTCAAATGTATTCGTATGAAATGATTAATCAAAAGTTAGCCTCACCAAACATCCTAGAATGAACTAGAAATGACATCTAAAATAAATTCAAGCTTTTAGAATGAGAGAGATTATTCCAAGTGATCTATGGTTTATTTATAATAAAGAAATTAAAAAATATTAAATAAAATATCAATGAAAACCATGACCAAAAAATCTTTTTTATTAGTACAAGTTAAAAATATAAACAATTAATTAGTTCCTGAAATGTTATTTCTTATTTCTTAAATGTACTCATAATTCCAAGAATTTGTATAGCCAACTACTGAATCAAAATTTTAAAATGTGCTTCTCTCATAGCACATTCAATTTCAAATCTCTTTGGAAGACCTAGATTATATATGAAAGCCTACCATAAGCTACCAAATATGCCTTGTCACTTACGACAAAATTTTGGGACATGAAATGATTTGGTGACTCATCAACTATCAGTGTTACATTTTTATAGTTGGAACTCACACAAATAATTTTGAAGTGGAGACAAATTTTATTTATTCTAAAGTTTATGGTAGTACACACATCTTTGCTAACATGGGAAGAGTGATTCAGGGATTGTTCCTTCCAAAAAATTATCATTCAGAGACAAACTACCCAAGGAGCCTAAGCACGCAAGAGAAAATGAGATTTTACCTGTCAATTTATTCTATGCTAGAGAGATCATCAAAGAATTTGAAAAAGTTCCCTAAAGCTACTAGAATTTCCCTTGTCAAATTGTTGTTCGAGAAGTCTAGAGATGTCAGGCTTCGTAGAGATCTGAGAAACAATGTTAAAGAACTAGATAAAAAAAATTCATTCAAATCTTGGAACTACAGGCCCCAGAGATTTTGTATTGACGTCAAAATTCATCTCGTTGAGCAATTCTTTGCCATGTTTAGCTGGATCAGCTCTCGAAGCTTACCAATTTTGTTCATGATTTCACTTTGTAAGCAAGTTTTGCTAAGTGATAGAGTCTAAAGTTGAGTGACATTTTTGAGATAGAGAGGAGGAGATAGAGACCTATACAAGAAGAGGGAGACAAGGAGAGGAATATATACATGGTGAGATAGAGTGATAAAGAGATAGAGATATAATAATATATAGAGAGAGGGATATACATGGATAGAGTGAGAAAGAGTGAGAGAGAAAGAAGATGACATAGACAAATAATAGAGAGGGAGGGGGAGATAGAGGTAAAGATAGAGATAGAAAGAATAAACAAGGAGTGTGTGAGTATGAGTCAGATCTACTGATGAGGAATTCAAGGTGAATTATCAGTTCCTTAATCAAATGACATGCTACCATGAGCATAACTTCTCAAGGACACTTGTTATCCTTGAATGTCAACACATAATGACTTATCAAAAGTTACATTATTGTTCAGTCACTCTATAAATTTAAATTAGATAATAAGTTTGCAATCTATTTTATCAAAAAAATAAAAGTATAATTTTAGTCTACTATAATTAAAATTTTAATTAGACAAATAATTATAAACTAAATTAGATCAATTAATTCTTAATTATTATTTGTAATTTAAGCATAAACATAAATAAATCTAAATTAAAATAAAATAAACTGAATATAATGTTAAAATACCAATATTCAAATATTAGTGAAAAATAATTAAAAGTTTAGTTATAAACATTAAACTTATTAAATTACTAAATTAGATTGAAAAGTAACACTAAATTTTTTATTTATTTTAATTGAAATATTAATAAAATATCTATTTATTATATATTAATTAATTCTAATTCATAAAATATATCCTAGATATAAATTAATAAATATATAATTTAATTATTTACATTAAAAATATATTAAAAATTTATATTATACAATAAAATAAGTTGCAATGTGATATATAATAATAATATATTCAAAATTAATTTAATGATTAAAAAATGGAAAAAATTTATAGTTATATTTTCAAATAGAATATGTATACCTCTTTAGAGCATTGCCTTTGAAATTCTGATGGGGGCAATTTCGTTGCTTTTGGATATACTCACCATTTTGAAAAATAATAAACAATCCCCAAATCCTAAAACGTAAGGCCCCATTTGGTTACCGAAATTGGGGCGAAATCGGGTGCAGAACTTATGTTTTTTTGCCAAATCCGTCGTTTGGTTCACTAAAATGCAATTAGGATTTCGGACATCAAAATTTGGTTTTTGCACCAAAATGTGCATCACTATCTCCCTGCCCAATAGGTGGAATATGATTTCATCTTTTGGGTTTTGAAATCAGCTCCGATATACTAGTCGCTTGCCACAGGCAATTTCCAAAGTGATAGCTCCAAAGCTGAACATATTAGATTCTATACTCGGCTTTACCATGTATACACACTCGGGTGCATGTATCCATATGTATGTGTAGAGCTATTTCTTTTCCCTCTGCTCTATCATACTCTCATAGAAGGTTTTGAATATTCTCAGGTCCTTTAAATGTCGAATTCCGTAGATCTGAATTCACAAATCTGTGTTGCCATTGGAAATTGATCGCTGAGATTTTGTGGTGCTTAAATTTGCTCTATTTTGGCATAAATTTGGTCCAGATTGGTCAAGATTTTGCCTCGAAAGTCCATGGTTAGTGGGATTTCCCTACTTTCAAGTGCTTATATTTTTGCCGATTTTATCAGATGTTAATCTTTTGTTTTTTGGTTGCTCAGTAGTAGACTCATTTTGGTAGCCTTGGATCATTTTTTGGAATCGTAGACAGTTAATTTAGGGGCATTTGTTGTATTAGAACCTGAATATATGATGTAATCTCTGGGATTTTGTTCACATGTGTTTGTTATATTAGGATTTGACATTCATTTTGGCTTCTTTGTCTGTAAATGCATGTTGTCAACAGCCTTTGGTTGTTTATTGATGTTAGATTTTCTTCTGGTATGCTAATTTTGATGGATTAAGAGTGGATATGTCCTTAAAATGACTATGGATATAGTTGATTAAGATTTAGGTCAAATTTTAGTTATTTTAAATTTGGTGCAACTATTGCAACCAAACGCAGAAGATGGATTTTCTCAGTCATCTTCCCAGTCAACCAAACGGTCCAAATTATCTTCCGAATACACAAAACCAAAATTTCAAAATCTTATTTTAAGATAATCAGATTTTGAGTCAAATTCTAATTCATCAACGAAACGGGGCCTAAATCCTCGTAGGTAATAGCATGTAAAAAGACTTTACTTCCTTTCTATTCTTAGTTAAAGTGGAAATCGGTGACTTCTATAAATGTTGAACGATCAGATCTATTTTAATCATATTCCATCGTTCTAACACACTCTTGAATTGGCCGATAGGTTATTTATGTAGGAAACTCTTGAACGTGGACATTATATTTCATTATATCTTCTATTAACAATAAACAACAATATAAGGAACGAAAAGATTACCGCGAGATCTCCATGTTTCTCTTGTGTTTGTTTATATATGTATAGAAAGCAGGTGGCGCAATGGCAGGTACCAGCATAGAATGCATACAGAAAGATGTTTGCAAAGTGGGATAATGATTGCCGACAATAAGCAGAGTGGGTCCACCTGAAAGAAGACATCATACCCGCTGGTCATCAATACGACCCTCATCTGATCGTCTTCAAGCAGTAATTGCATTTATACTGTTTTGAAGACAGTAAGTATTGCTACGAAAGTCAATATAAAAAAAACTACCAGACTCATTACCAAACTCATACGTTAAACTACCAATTGTATTTGAACACGTAATATGGAATATCCTATTGCTAGACTTTCGACGAGATATAAAAATGGAATTGCACACCAAGAATCCAATCTGTCAGCTGTTAACAATATTATATTACAAGTTAAAAATAATAAATGGAATGGACGGGATAAGGCGGGCATAATTTAATAATAAAACGTGAACTGCAAATAGACGAGGCGACTTCAAATTTAGAATATTTTGTGTTCCTGTCAAGCATTACTAGTCTGCTTTATCAGGCACCCATGAATACCACTGTAATCTGTAACCATGGGCCATGTGACCTGCTAGATTAACAGTGAATCAGATATTACAAGGTAGGAAAATTTGGGGGTTCATTATAAAGATAACAGGAGGTGTAATTAAAATTCAGTTCTTGTTGTAACAAAATGGAAGGAGAAGTGAAGAAGCAGATTCACGTGCTGATGTTTCCATGGCTGGCACAGGGACACATCGTGCCTTCCATTGAGCTTTCAAAAAGGCTAGCAAATCATGGATTCAAAGTAACTTTTCTTTCCACCCCCCGTAATATTGAAAAAAATCGGCCAATGTTGTTAGACAACAGTGGTAAGATCGATCTGGTGGAGCTGCCGTTGCCGGCGGCGGAAGGCCTGCCAGTTGGCGCAGAGAGCACCGCCGACATCCCCAACGAAATGGAAGGCGAATTAAAGGCGGCGCTGGATGGTCTGGAGCAGCCATTTGAGGATCTCTTACGCCGCCTCTCACCTGATTATGTTGTCTACGACTTTGCCCAGTACTGGGCTGCAACTGTCGCCGCCAAGTTTGGTATTCCGGCGATTTTCTTCCTAATTTATACCGCTGCGGTGTCTAGTTACATGTGGGTTCCCGAAAGATACAAGGAAGAGGAAACCACCGGTGAGGACATGCTCGTGGTGCCTAAGGGTTTTCCTTCTACACAAATTGTTTGGCGGCCCTTCGAAGCGAGGGGTGCTGCACGTGCATTTATTAGGTGCAACGGCGGAATCTCAGCCATGGACCGCGTCTTTCTATCAATCCAAGGATGTTCATTTCTGCTCATCAGATCCTGCTTGGAAATGGAGGGGAAATTTATAGAATATCTGGAGAGAGCCACCGGAAAGGCGGTGTTTCCGGTGGGTGTTATGCCGCCGGATATTCCCGAGAAGAGGCTTTCAGAGCAGGAATCGTTTTGTCTGAGATGGTTGGACAAGCAGCCGGCTTCGTCGGTAGTGTATATATCGTTTGGGAGTGAATGTTTTCTGTCGAAAGAGCAGATCGGTGCGCTGGCACTTGGCTTGGAAGCGACAGGCTTGCCGTTTTTGTGGGTGCTGCGCTTCCCCCGTTTTTCTGTTGAGGAAAGGAGCGTATCGGGCTTACTACCGGAGGGTTTTGAGTCTCGAACTCAGGACCGGGGGCTTGTTTACAGCGAGTGGGCCCCGCAGCTGCAGATTCTAGCGCATCCGTCGGTGGGAGTGTTTGTGAGCCACTCGGGGTGGAGTTCAGTGGTGGAGGCGGTGAAGTATGGAGTGAAACTAGTGCTTCTGCCGATGAATAATGATCAGGGTCTGAACGCAAGGCTTGTGGCGGGGGAGCTGAAGTTGGGGATAGA
Organism: Thuja plicata; assembly: GCA_018584345.1. Lineage (NCBI taxonomy): Eukaryota > Viridiplantae > Streptophyta > Pinopsida > Cupressales > Cupressaceae > Thuja > Thuja plicata. The sequence goes on along the minus strand of MU226881.1, from coordinate 894,763 downwards.
AGTGGAAAGAGAAGAGGACGGCAGTTTTAGCGAGGGTCAAATTCGAACGGCCGTGCTCAAAGTGGCGAAAGAAGACAGCGAGGAAGGCAAAACTGTAAAATCGAGAATGAATGACATGAGAGAGAGCATATTTGGTGACAGTGGATTGGAAGAAAAATACATCGGACGGTTAATCGAGCGCCTGGGGCCCTCTACCTCAACAAATTAGTCTGTTTCATGAAAGTCCTCCTTTTGTTCTCATCGCTTCCATTTTAATAAAAGATTAAGCTGGCAATTTGGTTACAGCTAGATTTTGATTTATATGGACCTTTTTAAGTAAGAGCCTAAGTCTTCAATTGCATAGAAAATGATATTTTTAGTTTATTGAATATATTAATATTAAAGTATAAATTTTATTGTATGGAAGTGATACAAAATAGATGTCGTCAATTATATAGATATAGATATAGATGTAATATCTATATCTATATCTATATAATTGACGACATCTATTTTGTATCACTTCCATACAATAAAATTTATACTTTAATATTAATATATTCAATAAACTAAAAATATCATTTTCTATGCAATTGAAGACTATATCTATATCTATATCTATCTATAGATATAGAATATAGCTATATTTATATATATAAAGTAAATTAAATATGTTTTAATATAAAATTGTTTTAAAAAATAGAATTAAAAATTACATATGATAGATGACTAGATGACGTTCAATTCTATTTATTAAAATCATATTACATCATCTATAAAATATTGAATTTGGTAATAGTAATTGATCTGAATATGATTATATTATAGAAAGTGTGTTGGAAATTTAAATGTACACTTTTATATATAATTTAAAAATTTCAATCATGGAGTCAAAATTGACTCAGGTTTTAGATCTTATCCATAATGATAAGGATCGGTCATTGTAATTCCTCAATTTTTGGTAGGGTTTTGGACTCTTAGGGGTGGTACATTTGTGGGGCACCTCTTTAGATTTTTGTTGTCTTTTTCTTTATGATAGTCCTAGTTGTTAGGAATTCTTTTTGTAGTCTCTTTGAAAATCTTGTTTAAAATACTTTAATCCTTCTCCTCCACCACATCCCCCTCCCCGACGCCCCCGAACCTCCTCCATAAAAGGTGACTTGATAGTGAAATATATCGTTAACCACAAGTTGGCTCTAAGTTTCAATGTTAACCTATTCAATCTTATCATTCATACACCTTTGATAATTTATAGAAATATATGCTTTTCTTACCAAAAAGTAGTAGCATTAAAATTTAAATACCTAAAAGTGTTCAATAACCTTTGCAAATGATTATATAAATACCCTCCGAGATTTATAAAATGAGTCTGTGTATATGTAACATTCAATAATTCAGACCTCTTTAGTGAATTCTAGTTTATTCAATATTTATGAAAGAAATCAACTTCATTAATTATTATGTTTTGGCAGGAATAAAATTGAAAATTTCTATTGACAATTTGACATTTAAGAGTCAATGCTTACGTAGACTATTGAGAAATGAAACACCTTGGGTATAGAATCTCTCTACATAGTTAACATAGTAAGATGAATTAGTAGAAATATTTGGAAAATATAATTTTTATCATAATGTCATAAGGTAAAAATATAAATTAATATGGTCGCGTTCAATCTTTAAAAAAAATAGAAAATTGAACAATAATTAGTTCACCATCAAAGAATATTAAAGATGGGAGTGAAATCATACATGTCATTAAAGAGACACTCTCGAGCTCTCTCTCTCTCTCTCTCTCTCTCTCTCATAATGTGATTCTTGGCATGTGCTTGTGCTTTTAATCTCTTTAGGTGAAGCGTGTTTCTCCTATTAATCAACTGTTGAAGATCTGATGGAGATGATGAGGGTGCAAGCACAAAGTTGGGTGCCAATTCTGCGGAAGTTTGCGGAAAAAAAAAATGGGCAAACCAAAACGGGCACCCGTTTTGCTTCGTGTGCCCGAGCCATAAATATAAAATGGGCGCCTGTTTAAAAAATGGGCGCCTGATTTGGTTCAGGTGCCCGAGCCAAAATGGACACCCGTTTTTTAAAAAATGGGTGCCCATTTTGTAAAAGTATTTAATTTTTCTTTTAACCCATTTTGCAAGTCATTTTCACAACTTGCAAAATGGAATCACGTTTTGCAGTAGACGAGTGCCCATTTTTGAGAGCTACCATTGACCCCCTTGTTGTCGTTTTTCCGAGTCCAGGTACACATCAATGTTTTTTATAATTTTTTTCATTAAAAATGTTATTTATTATTGTTTTTTATTAGTTTAATGTTAAAAAATGTATTATGATTATTGTTTAATGTTTTTTTTAATAGGATTAAAATAAATTGTTATGTTTAGTTTTATTTAAATTTGTAAATTATTGTAGAAGACAACAAAACTTTGAAAACTGATTTAATCCTAGGTAGAAAACTAAAACCTAAACATA
>MU226881.1:856486-878107 GCA_018584345.1 Thuja plicata | reverse complement strand
CTTTTTCAGTAATTAGCTCACACCATTTTCCAACCTTTCCATCCTTCAATAGATACTCAATAGTTTTAAATCTTTTTACATCAACTAATTGATGACCAAAATCAATTGAAAGATTTTCATGCAAACATTCATCTAAAAATGCAAGATTGCGACATACATCACATACACTAGAAACACATGCATTCAAAAGAAAAAAAATTCTCATTAGGTGGGTTACAAAACAAACCTGATATAAATTCTTTTACAGTTTGAGGTGCTATATTTATACCACATTCTTGCAACATTTCATTATTATGCATGGTAGAACGTATAGATCGAAATACATCATAATGATAACGAAATTGAACGTGAATTTTACATGTTACTCTTTCCTTGTTAATCCTTACATACCATGGTTTACATTTTTCAAAAGATCTTTGACTAATAGAAATAGTTAACACCTTAACATCCACAAATTGTTTTATACAATTCAGTTTGAGTCATATCCAAAAGATTTTTTGGATGTGGATCACGAATTTTTGAGCCAACTCTTAATTTAAGAACATCTCTAGCATTAGGTGATACTCTTGTATTATCATGCCAAAAATTTTCAATCAAAGTTTTGACTTCACCAGTAAGTTTCATGTCAGACTCGGGAATCTTCCACTAAAGCTCCACAAATGGTTTGCCGGATCACTTTCAAAGTTAACTCTTCTCTTTACAGCTCTTGCTAAAGTTTTACGATCAATATTAAGATATCCACCTATGTTTGTCATCATTCTTTTATCACAAGTATTTTTGTTTACTAAAGTTGTCGTTATTTCTCATCGTGTTGCATTCCTATCTTTAGAACGACTTTTCTTTTTAATTGTGTCAAAGGCACTAGCAACAGTTGATACAACTTGTTTTAGAGACTCTTCCTTCTTATATTTCACATAAATGCCTAACCTCTTCATCACTTTTCATATTTTAGTCATTTTAATTAGTTGTAACATTAATTGACATTGAAACCCAAATTCCTTATTATAAAAAATTCTCTAAACAATTTACTCGCGTGTGTCCTAATCTATCTCCATGAAACCAAACCAAGAAGATTGTCTAGCACGTCACTTTTAATTTGAAATTGTTCAATCATTTCATTATCATTTTTGGGGGTTTCTTTCTCAATTGGTGTTTGTATGTCTACATCCACATTGTTGATCTCAATTGTCGTTTGATTGTCGATTGCAATTGGGGTTTGAATTTCACTTTCAATTGGGGTTTGACATTCAGTTCATTTATCATTATGATTAACATTACTAATTTGTGGTGTTTGATGTGCAATATAATCTGTTACTCTTTTTTTAGGAAGAGAATCTAAATGATTTAAAGAGTAACCCGCTAATACAAAAAGATCGAGTTCTTTATCAGAATAAGTTTCATTTGGCTGTGAAAACATACCTGTATCCAACACTTGATTAGAAAATGCACCTGAATTTTCTTCTATTGTATTTTCTCCTTCAACCTCTGCATCCATCATGGTGTCCTCATTCTTCTCCTCTTCTGAAACAATTATTGAACTCGATGCTCCAGGATTTTCAGGTTTTGAATTCTTGCTCTTCTTTCTCGTTGTCATTTTGTCTCCTTCTCTCTATTTTCTGCAACCTCATCAGCTGTCAGAACCTTTCTTTGCCTCTTTCTACATTGCTCTAATCCCATGTTTGCACCAAAATTTGAATTCAAAGTAATCCCTTCTTGTCAAATCTAGATCAAGACAAAAATAGAGAATGTAGGTGAAAATATTCTTTCTGTTGTATCAATATGTCATAGAAATGATTGAATACTTGGAAATCATTGAGATCAGGCCCACAGTCAGTTTTTTGTCTCCAACGACTCTTTAAGAAATAGGCACCTATTATTTAAATAGAAATGGGCACCCATTTTCTGAATTTAAAAAAATGGGTGCCTATTTCTAAAAATTAGGAGTGGGAATCATACCTACACCCTGGTTTTTGGTTCGGGATAGGCTTGGTCCCACCAAGCCTGTGCTTAACTTTGCAAAAATATGGCTAAGGCATTGACATTTAAAATTTGTGCTTTATCATAATTTTTTAAAGGTCTTCCCGAATGAATTTTTTGATGAAACGAAAACCCATTTCAATTTATATTGTACAGATTATAAAAATATAAATTTTGTAGTGATATGACTAATTTTAGTATTTTTCAAATATTTATTATGCCAAAGTGGTACCTAAAGTTGAAATAGTAAGGTTAACTAAAATTTTAATGACTCTTTTTATTTTGTATTTTTGGAAAAATGAACTATATGACATCAATCTACATAGAATTTCCCTCCAAATAAAAAAAATTCCAAAAAAGTGAAATTTTCTTCAAATTATGGTAGCCGTACACCAGAGGTTTCGAAAATGTACTTTATAGTCAATTAAAAATTAATAAAAAAAAAGAAATAGTACAAAAAAAAAATAAAAAATATTCTCATCAATGTTTGATGTTTTAGGTACCTTTCCCCAGAAGGATATACAAAAATTTATTTATTTACTTCAAAATAGGGTGGTCGTACATGTGTGTTGTATGGTCCTAAAACAGATATTTTGAAAAAGGGATTTTTAACAATTCCTACTAAAATATATTTTCTACCATGTGGGTATTAAAAAAATTTACATATTTGAAAACTAGACTCCGAGCACTACATTTTCTATTAGTGGATTTTTCTGAGATTCAATCTCTAAGTGCCTCAAATTTTGACATCAATTGACAGAAAATATGAAAAATAGGAAAAACATTTCCACTTTTTGCCCAAAAAGTGGACTCAACTTCTCGCTGGCACCCATGAAGACCAAGTGATACCGAGTATCATGATTGTAGAAATGGTTAGATCAATAGTTTTTTTGCATTGATGTCAAGTAATTGATTAATTTATTTTTATTATGCTACGATATCTTAAGAGGAGAAGTTAAATGGGTGACAAATATAGATCAGACAATGATGAAGTAATGATGATATAGTTGTTTTCTACTATATATTTGATGTTATCTAATCGGTACAATTGATTGATTAAATCAAAAATTGCAAAGAGCTAAAGTTATGATTGAAAGAGTTACTTTATCAAGCTAGACAACATCAGTCAACAGAATGATATGTGAGTCAGTCCTAGTTACTGAACACTGAGTGAAAGTCAAGCACTGAGCACCAAAGTTGAGTTAGACACTGAGCAGTGACTGAAGTCAGTTACCAAGTTGCAAAGTAAGTTTTACCAAGTACATGATATTGATTATAAATGATAATAAGATCAAATTTAATTCGAAGCGATGATGAGATGGATGAGGATATGAATTAAATGAAGTTTGTTAAGAGATCTACGAATGTACAAATTCAATGAGAAGATCTAAGGCGAAGATCAAGCGATTAAACCAAATTGTGAGAGGTCCAAGAAAAGTACAAGTTCTGAGGTAAAAGTGAAATGGTTTACCAAATTATGAATTATGAAGAAGATGATCAAATGACTGAGTGCAAATGATGGAAAATCAAATTAAGGAGATTAAGAGGCAAAGTTATGTCTATATAAAAAATGAGAAATTAATAGAGAAGTTGTATGTTGCTGGCGAATTGAACATAGAAGGAGAAGAAGTTGAAGAACAACATTTACCGAGCAGAACAGAGAAACAGTGATTGAAGAATCTACAGTCTGAGAAAGAAAGTAATGGAGTATGTGATGCCAGTATTCAATTGAGCATAAATGATCTGACCCAAGAAAAGGTAGTTGCTATATTTAAAGATCAAAGTTTATTGTTTCTTATTAGTATTTGTAACAGAGAAATATCTTAACCAAGTGGATTTAACAGTCCTATTTGTAAAACCTATACCTAGGTGACATTCCAAAAGAGTGTTTAAAGACCTCTAACAATGCCACTCTTAATGAAGTGAAGATCTTAACAAATCTGAGGTAAATCCCCTAACAGGGTCACATTTAGAAAATTTGTTTATAATCTTTAACATGATAAGTTCTTAACCGAGTGTACTTCATAAGGGTACATTTTTATTGTGGGTCACAATTCTCATAGAGATTTTTTCCAAATTGGGTTTCATCATTAAATTAGGTGTCAACCGAGTTAAATATGAAGTTATCTGAGTTAACCTAATGTTGCTAATTTTAAATGATTGATTTACATATATGAGATGTATTGTTGTTTAAGTTATTGAGTTATTTGGTGAATTGGTTGATTACTGTATTCAGTGTTACTGAGTGAATCTGAGAGTTTAGTTTTAAGTGTTTAAGTTTTGATTTGTCTAATTCAACCCCCCCTCTCAGTGGACCAACAACTCCATTAGTAGGAGGATCCAAAATAACCAACCTTATCATAATACTCCTCTATTTGTATAATAATTCTTATGTATATTGTATATATGTGGCATGTTATTGATGTACTCTTAATGTAAATATGCTTTTATACTATCTTTTTTGAGACAATGCAGTGAGATGATTTTGTATTCTTTCATGTTGACCCAAAAGAATCTTTTATCATCTTAAGTTCTCTTATTCTATTTTTATTGTATTTCCACTTGGAGGATGAAGTCCATACAAAATAATTGTTGTAGAAAAAGTTTGCACCATTTCTTGATGTTTGACCCCCAACAAACCTTATGAAACATGGAAACAACCTCCAAGCATGGGACCTTAACAATTTAGGTTGATTCTCTAGAGAAGGATGAAATCCTTTCCAATTAGGGGGAAGGAGTGAAGAAATTTAAATGGAGGTGATGCACCATATTAGAATGTTCATCTTCCCTACCTAGAATTAAATAGGACATTAATAGAACCACCCAAACTTACACATATCACTATCTTTATTAGCTTCCAAAGATACACATGAATATTGGGTGTTAAAACAATGATGCAAGGAAGGATATATTCACAAAAAACACTTATAAGATGTTAATAAAATTATATAATTTGGAAATAGAGAAAAATACATTCCGATACAAAGGAAGGAAACTCTACACAAGATACTTGACTTAGAAAATAGGTAAAACATACAATTTTATTGATGCAAAGGTAGGGAAATGTTTACAACTGAAGAATGAATAGATTTTTTAGATATAAACGAGGAGAAGATCCCCAAAATATGTTACATTTTTCCTATTTTATAGTTCAAGCATAACTTTGAATATATCGTTGGAGTACAAATCCCTAACTAGACTAGGGTTAGGTTGTAGTAACCCCTGATCAGAATGATTGGATCAAAGATCTAATCTTGGCATACAATTAGCCTTTAGAAGTAGTGGGAATGGGCTACAATGAATACCCTCTCTAGTTGATGGAGAAGAAAAACCATACCTAGGATGACTTTAAGTGATTTTTCTTCTGTCAAAGTAGAGAAAAAGCCTCTATAGATCATAAATGAGCATGGAGGACATCTTATGGTTGTGCATGAAAATCCTGGGAGGAGATTAATTGTACTATTGAAATTGATGGATCTGCAAATGAAGTTGTTGGAGGAGCTAATACATTGAGTTTGACATTTCTATCTAGTAGAAGTCATCCATGACCATTGAAGTCTAAGAATGGCCTACAAATTTGAAGATAGATTGTTGATGAAGGAAACTGGTACGTTATCAGATGGTCGGTAGACACTGAGATTATTTCATCATTGGGAATAGAAAATAAAATAACAAGGTCCTTTTGATGAAACTCAGATCTCTTTGTTCTCATCACTTCCAATGTAATAAAGATTAAGCTGGCAATTTGGATACAATATGATTTTGATTTTGATGGAGTTTTTTAATAATTCAATTGTATAGAAAATTATACAAATATATAAATTTTTGTTACTTTATTGAATATATTAATAATAAAATATAGATCATTCAAATAATTTTATTGTATGGAAAATGATACAAACTAGATGTATATATTAATTATAAGATAGAGGTTAGTTAAATATATTTTATTATAAAATAGTTTAAAAATATAGAGTCAAAAATTATATATGATAGATAATGTTCAATTCTATTTATTAAAATCATATACATCATCTATAAAATATTGAATTTGGTAATGCTAGTTGATCTGGATATGATTATATCATAGAAAGTGTGTTGAAAATTTAAATGTATGTGCTTTTATATATAATTTAAAATTATTGATCATGGAGGCAAAATTGACCTAATTTTTAGATCTTATCCATAATGATAAGGATCGATCATTGTAATTCCTTAGATTTTGGTAGCATTTTGGACTCTTAGGGGTAATACATTTGTGGGAGACCTCTTTAGATTTTTGTTGTCTTTTTCTTTATGATAGTCCTAGTCGTTAGGAATTATTTTTGTAGTCTATTTGGTAAATATTATTTAAAATACTTTAATCCTACTCCTCCACCACATCCCCCTCCCCCCGACACCCCCAACCTCCTCCATAAAAAGGTGAGTCGATAGTGAAAAATATCGTTAACCGCAAGTTGGCTCTAAGTTTCAATTTTAACCTATTCAATATTATCATTCATGTTGGTCCCACTGAGAGGGGGGGGGGGGGGGGGAANCCACTGAGAGGGGGGGGGGGGGGGTGAATAAGACAAATCAAAATTAAAATCTTAGAACTAAAATCGTCGATTCACTTGGTAAATAACCAAATGACCAAATAACTCTATGACATAATAGACAATTAATCATTCTAACCTAGCAACATCAGATTAATTCATTAACACATGATATAACTCGGTTGACACCAAATTTAATGAGGAAACCTAATTTGGGAAAAACCATTTGTGGGAATTGTAACCCATAATAAAAATGTACCCTTCTGAAGTACGCTTAGCTAAGAACTTATCTTCTTAATGATTACAAACACGTTTGCTAAATGTGACCCTGTTAGGGGATTTACCTTAGATCTGTTAAGATCTTCACCCTATTAGGAGTGGCCTTGTTAGAGGTATTAAAACACTCTTTTGGAATGTCACCTAAGTCTAGGTTTTACAAATCGAACAGTTAAATCCACTCGATTAAGAGATTTCTCTGTTACAAATATTAATAAGCAACAATAAACTTTGATCTGTTAAAATAGAAACTCACTATGCTTGGATCAGATCCTTTATGCTCAATTGAATACTGGCATCACATACTCTATTGATCTCTTTCTCGGACTGTATATTATTTAATCTATCTTTCTCTGTCTTACTCAGTAAATGTTTTTCTTCAGCTTCTTTCCTTCTCTGTTCAATTTGCCAGTAGTCTTTTTCTGAGTGTAATTCCCATTCCTTATATAGACATACTTTTCCGTCTTAATCTCATTAATTTGATTTTCCTTCCTTTGCACTTAGTCATTCGATCATCTTCTTCATATTTCTCAACTCAGTAAACCATTACACTTTTACTTCAGAACTTGTAACTTTTCTTGAAACTTTCATTTTTCTGTTTAACCACTTGATCTTCACCTTAGATCTTCTCATTGAATTTTCCTGTTCGTAAATCTTGTAACAAACTTCATTTAATTTGTTTTCTCATCCATCTCATTGGTGCAGGAGCACCCTAAGGTCTTTAGGTAGATCTTTAGGCATTTTTGCTTGTAGGTTGGTTTGGCCAACCATCCATGAATAAGGACTAATCTATAAAGTCCCTAGTGTGTTTTGAGGTGTGATTAGTGTTAGGAAAGATTAGGGTTTGTGTGTTGATTGAGTCTAGTTGATTCTAGGGGTCTAGAACCTAAAAGTCAACTCAAAAGTCAAAGGGTTGACCAAAGTACCAAAGTGGGAAGATTTTAAATTTTTTAATTCTATTAAGTCATTTGAGGTCAATTGGTAAGGTTTGGAACCAATTAGGACCCTCAAAGTTGAGAAAGTGACATTTTGACAAAAGTTGTCAAAGTTATCATGACAACATTTCCTAGATTTTACGAATCGGCTCTTATGATGCCCAAATACCAACTAGAGGGTCTAGACAGGTAAGATCAAAGTATATAAGGTTATTTCAACCCTAATCTGACAGTTAGATTTGATATTGTACGGACTGGTGTTTGAAAAGAACCAATTTACAGTGTAATTAAGCTACAGAGCCATCATCCATCACTTTATTGGATTGAATGGATTGAATGAAAGAATGGAGAGTGTTTGAAATGTAATTACTAAGATCTTTGTGGCATTATTTTAGTTGATTGTTCTTTCTGGTTAGGTTTTTTTTAATTTCTTGCATTTTGTAAGTTCACTGGCTAGTTTTGGTCTAGTCGTGTAAAAAATGGCTTTTCTTGGTGTTCCCGTTGTTCAAACTCCCTGACCAATTGGAATCCATTAGAGCCTTGTATATAATTTTTAGATATGGTTTTGGAGTGTGTTTGTGTGCAAGGGAAGCTTGAGAACAATCAGGCCCTAGGTGAGTACCAGCTATTCTGGCTAGAGTGACTGAGTAGTGCAGCAATAATGAAGGTTGCCAGTTGATTGGTATCTGTTGATCATTGATAGTGGAGTGTAGGGGAATGAGGTGTAGACCATTTTATGGAAGGAGGAGTTTAGAGGAGCTCATTAGATCAGTGGAAGAAGTTCAAGAAACCAGACCAACCATCATTCCCTATAAATCCTTACTTTTAGGGGTTTGGTGAAAGTCCACTGTACGAAAAGAGTAGACATTTGAGACCTAGAAAATATTTAAGGGAAGGAAAAACCCACAAGCAATATGTAATTTTTTTCTAGGGGTTTAAAGATATTTTAAGATAAAATCTAGTTTTTCAGTGTCTAGGAGGGCTAATAGGCCTAAAAAGGCTACAAGGCCTAAAAGGCTAGTAATTTGGAACTCGATTGGGAAATGGGTGAAAGATCCACAAAATTGGATCCATAGGGTTTGGGTTAGACCTAAGAGGAATCAGGAAACCAATCCAAAAGAAGTTGACACCATTGGAGTGTTAGGTGATCAGGGAAGCCATGAAATAGTAGAGCTATGGAGAAGGGTTTAATGAAGTGTTTGAAGTTGGTGGAGAGCTCCTAGTGTGTTAGGGGATCAAAGAGGCATCCTGTAGTTAGGGTAGTGAAAGAGACTCTAAAAGAAGACCAAGAGAAAGGTCTTAGAGAGAGCTAGAAGGCTCTAGGAGAGGAGCTCCCCATCAAAATGGTATCAAAGCCATTGAAAGGCTTGGGAGTGAATTAGTGCATGTCAGAGTGGAGTGAATCCATAGGTGAGAACATCATGGTGACCAATGCAGAGTTGGCCAAGGATTTGTCAGAGAAACAAATCAAGAATAGACTTCTTGAAGAAGCAATGAAAGAAATGAAGATCAATATGGAAGAGGTGGTAGAGACTGCCAGCAAGTTGAGAGAAGAAATGCATGAAGGGATAGATAAAGGAAAGAAACCAGTAGAAGAGGAGGTAGAACCAGAGCCTGACCCTCCTCTACCTGAGGAACCATTCCTCAAAGCACTCAAGGCATTGAGTGGGAAGGCTCTAGAAGGAATACCAGTATTCTCTGGTAAGATGGACACTAAAATGGTTATGGAATGGCTTGAAGGGATGGAGAATCACTTCAAGTGTGATGGAATTATAGAAGCACAAAAGGTGAAGATAGCTAAGTCAAGGCTAAGAGGGCAAGCACTCACATGGTGGAAGTTCTTGTAGGAACAAAGAGAAAAAGAGGGAAAGAAGCCCATAGAAAATTGGAAAACAATGGTTGCAAAAGTGAAGGAGAATTACCTTCTAGAATATTATGACATTCAACTACATAAAAAGAGGCAGAACCTTAGGCAAAAAGACCTAGATGTGCCAGCCTATACCGAAGAATTTCAAAAACTTTGTCTTAGATCGAGAATCTAGGAGATAGAGAGTATAAAATTTGCAAGATACCTTAATGGATTAAGGTGGAACATTCAAGAGGAACTTAGTCTCTTTACCCTGACTTCCATACATAGTATTTTTCAAATGGCTTTGAAAGTGGAAGAGAAACTCAAGAAGAGGGAGGATTCCAGTTCCAGAGGTAGAGGAAGGGGTAGAGAAAATAGAGGTATCCATAGAGGAGGTTCAAGTGGAAGAGGCAGTGAAAGTAGAGGATAAAGTGACTCTAGATATTCAGAGCAAGGAAAAGAAACAAGTAGTAGGGGTGTATACAATAACAGAGGAAGAAGTTCTTACAACAGTGGTAGAGGAAGATTAGGAGGTTTTGGGATAAGCTCTCACTTTTCTTCTATGAAATGCTAAAATTGTGGATAGATGGGCCATCCTGCATATAGGTGTCCGGATAAACCAACATCCTCACAAGGGGAGAAGAAGATAGATTATGTCCAAGAAGAAGATTTCTCTAAACAATCAGAGTTGAGCCTAGATTCAGAGAAAGGAGAACACCTTATGTTGAGAAGGATACTGATCAAGACACCCACCAAAGATGAGCACAAGCAGAGGAGGGCTCTTTTCAGAGTGAAGTGCAAGGTATTGGGAAAGGTGTGCAAGGTGATCATTGATTCAGGGTTAATAGATAATGTAATATTTGAGGAGGTAGTAGATAAGTTGAAACTCACCAAAATCCCGCATGGGTGTCCTTATAAAGTTATATGGTTGAATAAGGGCCAAAACATCTTGGTGAATGAACAAGTGTGGGTAGAATTTTCAATTGGAAAGTATTAGGATAGGATACTATGTGATGTGTTGCCAATGGATGCTTTCCATCTATTGCTTGGTAGACCATGGTAGTATGATAGAGAGGTTGTCTATAATGGAAAAGATAACAAGTACTCCTTTGAAAAAAATGGGGTAACTTTCAAAATACAGTCTTTAATAGAAGAGGACATAGTGGAGAAGGAAGAATCCAGTGCCATCTTGATGAATGGAAAATAATTCCTAAGGGATATGAAAGATGAAGAAGTTGGCTATGCAATATTGTTAAATCCAAAGGAGCAGACTCATAAGAAAGCACATATGCCAAAAGAGGTGAGAGAACTGTTGGATCAGTTCAAGGATATAATTTGTGAGGGTACAACAACTTCACTACCACCAAAGAGGGACATAAGTCATCAAATTGACTTCATACCAGGAGCATCCTTTCCAACCAAAGCTACATACAAGATGACACTAGAGAAAAACAAGGAGATAGTCAGGCAGGTGCAAGATTTGATGGATCAAGGATTGATTAGAAAAAGCATCAACCCTTGTGCTTTCCCAGTGGTGTTAGCTCCTAAGAAGGGAGGTAAGTGGAGGATGTGTACTTAATCTAGGGCAATAAATAGGATAACTATCAGGTATAGATTTCCAATTCCTATAATAGAAGACTTGAAAGATTGCTTGGGGGGTGCTAAGTACTTCTCTAAAATAGGTCATGCCTACAATGAAAGGTAGAGAAGTAAAAGAGGCCTTGAGAAAATATCAGAATAATCACACCCCCATATTCAAGGAATTCCAAATATTGAACAAGAACATAGAAGATGTAGCTCAGCGTGCCACATTAGTGTGGAAATCAATATTTGAGATAACAGAAGGCAATGTGAAGGAAGAATTAATGAGTACAGACCCTTTAGCATAGGAAAATGATGATACACTACCTGAGGTACAGACTATTGAAGATTCCAACCCAGAGTAGATTGCAGTTGAGGTAATGTCATCATTACCCCAATCTCCTATACATAATATAGTACCTCTGAGAAAAGACAAGGTTGCATAATCCACATCTGAACCGACAAAGACCAAGCAATAGGCTCCTCTTACTACTAAGACGTGCACACCTGAGTTGTAGAAAGACAAGGTAGATATTTATACTGCTAATATTGATTCATTAGTAAATATTGATCCAACAATTGGTGCTATAAAGGTTAATAACCTAATTGGATTGAATACTGAAGCAAAGGATGAGTTAGGTAAAGGTAAGGAAATTGTTCCTTCACCGAGTCCTAAGACAAAGGCAATAATTACTGATGAGATAGATCTAGATAAAGAAATTATGATTCATAATTGGGATCTATCCAACCAATCTATAGAGAAAATGGATATTTTGGGAGAACTATGGAAGAAAAGGGCTACATAGAAAAAGCTCCGGAAGCAAAGACAAAGGAATAAAGTACTTGAAGATGTCAAAGGCATATTTGTAGATGCATTGTAGATTGAAGTCAATGAGAGTGACTCAATAATGGACCAAATTGTTGACATTGTCCACAAGTTCAACACAGATAAGAATGGTCAGGAGAAGTTACTTGAGAAGGCAGAGAAGAAATTTGAGAACAAGGTTCTAGAAAAAATTGCAAAGAAGATTGCAATTAACCAGGTGCAGCTTACAAAGATCATCAGCACTCTAGAAACCACTATGAAAAATGTGGTAGCACTATTTGCAAAGTTGAGTGAATCCTCTAACTTTACTATGGAAATCAAGAACAAGTTCGTAAAGATCGATATAGACATGAAGGAAAGTGCAAGATAATTAGCACTTGACCCAAGCACCAGTTCTTCTCACTTCATGAAAATCAAGTATCTTATTGAACAATAGGCTAAATTGTTGAGAGAAGAAGCAAGGACCAGAGAATCTCTTACAACAATCCAGATCCAACTTCTACCATACATGGATGAAATGCAGAAACACATAACACATGCTAAGACACTCATTCATGACAACAACTTCTCAGTTGCCGAGCTAATGATAGAGTTGTCTATAGAGCTACAAGTTGAATTGCACATCATGAAGGTGCTATAGGATAATTGAGACAAAACTCTATCTCAAATTTTGAAGGTTCATAGTGATTTCCTATCCTACTTCGGGATAACATTGTAAATATCACTTTTTGGCATTCCTATAAAAAAAGGGGGAAATATCATTATATTTTAATAAAGAGAACATATGTACAATGAATATATATTTTTTTGAAAAACACAAAAATAGATTCAGTTGGACCCAAGCAGTAGAAGCAGTGTCAAAACTCGAGCAGACAGATAGGGGGAGTTTTGAAATATCAGATACAGAATTCAATGATAAGTTTTTTTGTCACTAATGCCAAAGGGGGAGATCGTAGACCTTATAGAAATACATATTGTCAATTAGTGTCAAAACACTTAGTCATTCAATGTTGCCCGAGTATTCAGTGTTGCCTGAGTATACAATGTCGCTTGAGTGTTTAGCATCGCCCGAGTGACAGTTTATCACCCGAGTAGTCTTTTGGACCCAAGTGATAGTTTGAAGCGGACTTTGCATATATTGTTAAATATAATTTTGTTTATTACAAGCCAACTTATAGAGTTATTTGTTGGATAAAGATATATATGTAAGATAGTTTATTTTATGCAATATGATTATGTGAAGAGTATATGAGTAAGAAAGTAATAAGAATGAATGTATGCATAAGGCATGTGAATGGAAGTTTGATTTAAGTGCAGAAGTATTTAGGACAACAGATTCTCATCTATCACATTCAGGTGATCAGTTATACTCAAAAGGATCTTATTCATCAATCACTGTTGCATAGAGTAGATCATCAACTGGTTCATTCTCATAGGTGGATCAGCAAAATCCTTTAACAAGGTGTACCTAACAGTCCTTTTTAAATATCTTAATAGAGTTGCATTACTTATTGTATTGTACAAAATCCTTTAACAAGGTGGACCTAGCAGTCCTTTCTATGCTCCTAACAGGGTAGACCATCAAAAGTGGTCATTGTAAGCTCTAACAAGCTAAATTTATATTGTAATACTAAATATTGTGGGTATCATCCCCACCCTAGTTTTACTTTCTTTTGAAAGTTTTATGGGTAACCAAATATTGTGTTATGTGTTATGTATGATTCTTTACTTTCAATTTATATGCATGCAAACAGATAAGTTAATCTAATTGTGGATTAAAAGGATTAAGTTTTATTGGTTCCTGATTCACCTCCCCCTCTCAATCACTGCGCACATCATATAATTCCAACAAGAAGATCCAAAAAATATGTTACTTATTTTTATTTTATAGTTCAAGTATAACTCTGACTACATCATTGGGGTAAAAATCCCTAACTAGACTAGGGTTAGGTTACAATAAGCCCTGATCGGATTGATTGGATCAAAGATCTAATATTGGCATAAAATTAACCTTTAGAAGTAGTGGGAAGAGCTACAATGAATACCCTCTCCAGCTGATGGAGAGGAAAATCCATACCTGGGATGACTCTAAGTGAGTTTTCTTCTTTTCAGAGTAGAGAAAAGGCCTCTATAGATCATAAATGAACATGGAGGGCATCCTATGGTTGTGTATACAAATCCTGAGAGGAGATTAATTATTTTTTTGAAATTGATGGATCTATAGAGAAAGTTTTTGGAGAAGCTAAGACATTGAGTTTGACCTTTCTATCTAATAGAAGCCATCCATTACCATTGAAGTCTAAGATTGGCTTACAAATTTGAAGATAAATTGTTGATGAACTATACTAGTGCATTATCCGATTGTAAGCAGACACTGGTATTTATTCATCATAGGACATAGAAAATACCATAAAAAATTCCTTTTGATGAGAAAAAAATATTGGCACCCTTGGGTAGGCTCATTGGATATTGGAGGGACAAATGAATTTTCCTCCTAATGCACAATATATATATATATATATATATATATATATATATATATATATATATATATATATATATATATAGCCTTACATATGAATACAACCTTATTAGAGACTAGAGACCTAAAATGTCTCTCCAATGGCCAATATGTTTACAAAGGTTATGGGCCCACCATTCCTTTTACACCTTTTTTATCAATCCATTAGGTATTAAGGAGACCCAAGAATCATTTCTCTATTGCGCAAAGGGCTCCCTAAATGACTCATCAATCACCTTCCAAGATTTATTATGGATTGAGGAGATAGGAAAAATGTCTCTTCGATGGCTGATATGTCTTCATAACCTATTATATTTTCTACACATGTCAAAACCACATCAGATATTGAAGAGATCGAGAGATCATTTCTTCAACAAGCTAAGTCTCTTTGATGGGGTCTAACCTTCCTCATTCGATAATCACACTTGTTCATCACATATTAGAGAGAAAAAAAAAAATTCATCTCTATGATGAGCGATAAAGATACACAACAAGGAATGATCGAGATAAGAAACTTCCTCAGACAAGGGTATAGGTTCACTATTGATATCTTTGATAGATAATATATGGTGGATGTATGGCTGATATGAAATTTCAAGAATAATCATACTTTCAATAAACATATTTCATATGATGCACATATTAACCTGAGATAATGGATGTCTTATTTACATGATTCATATGATGAATACTTTTAATACATTTATATATTGTGTTGAGTTATGGAAATATTTAATATGTGATAGTAAAATATCTATTATTTTATGTGTTAATAGAATTTAAATATAACTCTAATAACTTGATGAAGAGTATCTAAGAGCACAAAAGTGAGTTGATGTTCAACATGGATCTATCATATTTACTAACAAACTACTAATAGTACCATAAGGTAGTGCACAAATGCATAAATAAATAATACTTCATTGATAAGGTTTTATCTTACATCAATAGATTTAAGTTGCCAATAAAGACACACTACATAAGAAGTGCATAAAAAATTAAGAGAACACTATTGGTATTGGAAGATAAAATCCATAGCCTTTTCATTTTTTCCCTACTTACAATAAATAAGGTTAGTGTTCATATGACTTGAAGTTAAATATTAACCTATAAATAATACTAAAATATTTGTCCAATTAATTAAATGAGTTAATTGAATGATGTAAAAGGGATGAAAATTGAAATCCACTATAATATCCTTGAGTTCCTATTGAGAAAATATTTTCTACAAATATATTTTAGAATATGAAATCACCTTAGATTGTAGTGAAAGCATATACATATGTATGTAGGTCCCCTTTACCTAGTTAAACTTTTCAAATCTAGGCATCTTAAAACCTATAGATAAAGGAGTATCAAAAAAGAAAAAGTGACTGGCTATAATATGGAGAAAATAAAGGATGAACTAAAGTAGTGGAAAGAGAGGAAAGTTGTAACTACCTAGAGTTTTATATTAATTTGTTTATAGTAAGATTTATTGTGTTGAAAGGATGAGCGACGATGCTAGATATATGCAGTACAAAGGATGAGAATGCATATAAATAATTATACACAAAGGATATAGAGGTGCCAATACCTAAAAATTATGGAAATTGAATTTCATGGTAGAAGATAGAGGTATAACACTAATAAACATACTATGAGTTTGTAACGGAAGAAAATGGAATGTTAGTGTTATGAATTCATGTATATTGGAAGAAATGGTGTTGATGTTTTTAAAGGTTTTGGGTGAAGATAAGATTCTCTTCCTAGCCCCAAATTTCACAAAGGAAAGATCCACTTTGATCAACCATAAGAAAATGGTTAATGCACAAATGCATCAATCGATCGAAAATAAGAAGAAAGAAGAAAGCCTTACATTCCTGAATAATAGATGAAGAGTATATAATATATTCAAACTAATTAAAACATCAATTGAAATGAATTGAAGACAAGTACTTACCTCAAAATATAGCAGAGCTAGAAAAACCTATATTCTGATGTCTGTGTCATGTTTCGCAAAATTCTGCAACTAGATCTAGAATAGAAATACAGAGATGGACAAACCCCAGAAATATTTTCCTTTTCTGAGTCAGGACAACCTTGACCCAAATGCGGGGGCACAACTGTACCCCAAAATGTCGACCTCGACCTGCACTGCTCCGACGAAAATTTTGTTTGCAGATCCCGAAAGTTGGCCGAAAAGGGTATCCAAGTCTGATCTGAAATTCACTTTCCTGTACTTGTACCTGCAATAAAAATGCTTTTTTTTGTTGGGGGCATGGGCTTTCCTTGGTCAAACCCCGGTTTTGGAATTAACCTTAAAATATATTTGAAATTGTAGAGATAAACAAAGTAAATCCTTCAATAGCTACTAATGGATCTCCTTGATGAATTGAATGCTTCAATGCTTGAGAGTAGATTATTGAATCAATAGATCATGCATAGAGTTTTGATGGATGAAATTGCTTCTTAGATTGTTAGAGAAGATGAGAGGAGAAGGCTTCCTTATATACAAATCTAGGGCACAATCTTCTAGAGAGGCCTACATAGGAGAATTAAATTATAATTAGACCTATATCCCTAGAAGTGGAACTATATTAAATATAATTTCAAGAGTCCTTGCCTCAAAGACTGAAACAACTGACCCAGAAGCGAGATTTAAATCTTTCTAAAGCCCGACATCCAGAAACCTTGGAAACTTGAAATTTGGACCCTGTGTCAAGATCGAGGTCGACCCTGACCTAGGTCAGGGTTGAGGTTGACCTTGACCTAGGTAAAGGTTGAGGTCAACCTTGAACCAGAAGGTCAACCTTGACCCTGAGGTCAAGAACCTCAAATTTGTAGAGCAGGATGCTGGAAATATGCCAGAGAGAAATGGAAATTGGGGAAGAACATGGGAAAAGCCAGATCCAAGTCAAAGACCCATTCAAGGCATTTGACATGACCCCAAACCACTTACTCGGAGGGCTAAACTAGTCCAAAATGGAAGTGCTTCCATTTTACGACGATACAGAGGTCTAAATAACTATCCAACAACTATAGTCATAGGTGTAGTGATCATGGATGGTCATAAGTAGCACAAAATTAATAACTATGTCCTATTTACATTATAATATTCAATAACAATCTTATGTGTTAAAATATTGTCATGAACAATGTATGGAAAGAGTCAATGAAATTATATACCTCTAAAAAGAGTATTTATTATTCTTTATATAGCTTCAAAGGCATTAAAAAACTCAAAATAAAGAGTGTATTTTATCAATAATTCTTAAAAATCATTCAATGGCAATCTCAATTATAAAATTTGATAATAAAAAATTTGTCAGACAACATTATGGTCAAAAACAACATCCACTTGAAGGGAGTTACTTCATAGGGAACTAGGATATCTAATTATTTTAGGAAGAGAGAAGTTATTCCTATAGTAAAGTTATTATACGAGGAATGCATGAAATACATAGTAGTTCATTTAGGGAATTCTAAGAAACCTTGTTTTTTAAAAGTACAATGACAATTGTAATATGAAAAGCAATTTAAAATAAAAATAGCAATGTTATCAAACATGATCTTAAATGTTTGAGCTATTAGTACCAAAGGATCAAAGTAGAAATAACAAACTGAAAAGAAGCGAATAATTTGTTTTAAAAAAAAAGGATAATGTCACCTTAAAGATGCTAATAAAACTATTAACTTGTATAAGCTATTTTCACAACTCCACAAAAATGACAAGAAATGTAGTCATATTAACACAACTCCACAAGTAAATATTATAATATAAGGTGCCAATATTTCAACTTTCAAATAATTCACACAACATATCATAATGAGTATAAGATCTTGTGAAACTCTATGAGCATGTCATTTTTGATATTATGGTGTTTTTGATGTAAAATGTAAAATAAAAATAAGAATAAAAATAATTTATGTCACATAGTGAAATTTTAGATTGTAGAAAAAACCATTTATGCACTTGTTTGAACCTATATAGTTGTCAAAATATTTCTTAAATAACTCAAGAAAAAAAATTAGTGCAATGCACACAAAAATGAACATTAAATATAGAGAATATAATTGAAAAACAAGAATACACATATAATGTAGAGAATAGAATTAAATTACTACCGAGAAAATTAAATTAGGGTCTATCCTTGTGCTACTCTAACCAAACTTTAGAAGTATTGATTTGAGGAAATACTATCACTCAAATTTGGTATCCTTGGCTCCAGCATGGACCTACAGTGGAGCAGTGCAACTACTGCATAGTTCTCTCATATGTTTCTAGTGCCTGTAAACTTTTTAACAACCTTCAATGTTGTAGCATCCAACAATCCATTCAAATCTGATGATTTTTGTTGACACAACTGCCGATAATGAAAATTGAAAAAAAATGGCATCATGACCTGTCTCAGTCTGTAGGACCAACAAAATATAAAATTTCTTAGCAATAGAGAGTTGACCATATGAAATATTATCTGTACCAAACTAAAATAGTTGGACATCTTCCATGTGAACTCAGGCATAAAAAGAGCTCTTCATGTAAGATTCAAAAGTGATAACATCTAGGGACTAAAGAAAAACAAATACCGTGGGATCCAATGTCATTTATGTAAACATTAAATACCAAATAATTGCCTCATGATATTTCTTATACAACTCCATCTATGAGAACTCAGATGGGGGGAGTGCCTATCTAGGGGGGAAATTATTGCATTTAAGGTCAATGTCTATTTTGAGATATAGGTGTAGCCAGCACACTAAGTATGGCATGTGGGAACATCCTTTCTTTACCTCCTCATCTTTGAAATTTTAATTCCACTAAATAGAAAACCATGCATTTCCAATGTACTAAACCCTTTGGGATCATGACTACCAAGAAACTAAACTGTAATAAATGCCATGCATCTCAATAAATAGGGATCTAGGGATACCTAGAGCTATTAATGCTCAAATACACACATTCACACATGTGTGGTGGGGTTTGAATGCATTTAGGACATTTTTTACCTTCTGATGGTAATGTTAGTTGCCGCCAAATAGAAACTAAATCTGCAGGATAATAAAGTGGAATGAATATCCCAGACCGAGACTATGCACAACTTCTTATCTCTTAATGCAAACATGACCAATGATAGACTCTACACCATTGTATATGACCAAATTTTGAGGCACTGTAAATATTTTAGTCCTCAAAACTTTCATTGCGACCAAATTTTCTTATCACGAATCTCACATTTTTATTTTTAGCTAGAGATTCTTAGGGCTCCTAAGGTGTTCCACTTTTCTAGAGTATTGTGGGTAGAAATATATTGATGACATAGCTTGAAAGTTTTTGAGGGGACATGATTCACAAAAAAAGAGAATTCACTTCTGCAATAACAACGCTCATCATTGGTGGTAAGCTAGTGTTTTTTGCTTCTTTTTTTTGGTTTCTTGTTTAGTTTGTCTTAGTTGGTGAGGGGTGCCTTCGTTCTCCCTCCTGTTTTGTTTTTGGCTAGTTTTGGTGTTGGACTTAATGCTTACTTTGCATTTCTAAACTTTTTGGGTTTCGGATCCTTGTAAAACTTGATTTTTCTTAATTTTCAAAACAAGGATCATCATTTTAGAATTGTATTTAGGAAACAAAACCCAATTAAAAATCTCAAGGCAACAAAATCCATGGAGAGATTGAAACAAGCAAAATAAGAATCAAAAGGACATAAGAGAGCAACATAGAACATAATAAGTCACCCTAAACCTTGAAGGAAAAGTTTGAACTTAACATCACAAAGATTATCCAAGCCCTTCACATAAGAGAAAAAAAAACACCATTGTCAAATTCTAACAAAATACGTGATTATTAGTTTGACTTCTCTACATTCCCAAGAGGCGTTAGCAAGTTTGAGCATACTTTTCTTCTTTAGAATGGGAACCCAGTTGTCTAAAAGCCCATATATACGGCCATAAATTTACATATGGGTGGCATAATAGCTCATCAGAGAAGGAGAAACATATTTAAATCAATCAATATATGTACATATATTTTTCAGGTTTTTTTCCCATATATCTTACAACCTTTGGCTCATATATAAATTGATTCTCATTTAAGAGGATCTCTTGTTCATACGAGTTTCAGTAGTAAACATATTGAAAATCATTTGTAAGGAAATCTTTTTTTATTTCGAAATCACTTTTATATGAGAAGTCAATTACAGATGATCAAGACTTATAATTTAGAAATTCTACTTTTTAGTTCCTTGAAGAATTGAATTTTAGTTTTTCATAATAAAAACTTAATATTTTTAATCAATCAAAAATTACAACTGAAAAGTTTGTTTCTATGAAGAATTAAATTTCAATTTTAATAATAAAAATCTAATATTTTTAATCAATTAAATTCAACCTTAGAACAAATCAACTCTTTTTATTCTCCCTCTTCTTCCCACTCTTCTATATATTAAAGTCGTTGGGACATCTTTTCATGATGTTTTAGTCTTATCAAATTTTGTGGACGCTTTCTTCTTCCTCTTCTTCCCACTCTTCTATGTATTTAAGTTGATGGGCATAGAACATCAAACCTGGAGAACATGGAAGCTCTATTATGCATTGTACAAGCATGGGACATCCAGACTCAATGTAGACACCCTAAAATGGACAGGCTTGCGACTTTACATTAAAAACCCTAATTTTCATCTATTAATTAATGGTCTCTTAATCATTAATTAATCATCTATTTTCTTCTAAATTCATTTCTCAAATCATCTAATCCAATCCCCAAAATTAATTAAATAATTAACTTTATTTAATTAATTAACCTTTAAATGATTATTTACCATTATTTAATCAATTAAACTCAATTTCCTATAGTTTAAATCAAATATTTAAACTTACTAATTAATTCTTCGAATTAAATTAATTTCAATTAAATTAATTTAATTTCATCAAATAAAGCAATTCTTAATTAAAAAGAATTCAATTATCTCACATGTTGAAAACAATTATTAAATAAATGAATTAAAAACTCATTTATCTCCAAAGAGATAACTCCAATTACATCACATGGGTTACTCCACCCATCTCTCCAGTTCACATGGGTAACTTCACCCACCTCTTCAGTTCAAAAAGGTAACTCATAATTAGCTCCTCAGTTAACCAAACTC
>MU226881.1:821172-840795 GCA_018584345.1 Thuja plicata | reverse complement strand
GGTGGAGTTTACTGTGGATCTCTCCTGTTCCTTTTGATCACAACCGTTCATCTCCCCATCTTTGGGATTGATCTCAACCATTCATTTCATCACCAATTCCTATATAATAAACCCTTCATAACCATTTAAAGGATCCAGGATTTCAAGCTTACAAGCGCTATTACTCTGTCAGTATTCAAAGCCATCTTGCGATCATAGATCCAGGATTTCAAGCTTACATACGTCGTTACTCTGTCAACATTCAAGCTATCTTGCGATCACACACACTTTGCAATTATCAAATTCTCGACACTTCTCAAGTCATAGACGCTGCCCAGCCAATACTGAGCATCAAGAACAGCGTTTCGGAAGGAGTAGAGAGAAACAATAGAAGCTTCAAGCATCGAAGGGTTTGCATTAAATTGTCTTCCTTTTTGTTGTTTGTACATTTTATTGCTCACGTTTCTGTTATTCGTTTAGTAGTTATTGCGTACTTGATTTGCATACACTTATGAACCTTGGCTACTAACCCCCGCCCTTGGAAAGCTGTGGGAAGCCGGAGAGAGAGGTGTACACATAGAGTTATAAATAGTTAAATTGCATATTCAAAATTAAAATTATTTGTAATCATTCCTAAGGGCTTGCATGGGGAAACTTGCAGAAAAATTTTCATCCCTTAACATCCCCTACACATTCATAGATGTCTTTGAAACATTTTATTCTTCCTTTTTGTTTGTGAAATCTGCAAGCGTGTCCAGTAAACAATGGTGTTTGTACTCGATAACCTTTGTGCTTATTGAGGTAGAATGCCATCTCTATCGATGCATGCCATAGTTCTTCATTGATTTTTGAGCAATTACATTCATTTATCACTGAATAAACACACTTATACATAGCAAGACACCAAGACACAATGACTCAAATAGTATTCATATTGCAATTGTGAATTAACGTTTGTCTAGAATCCATGTGTACTTCCTAATTTTATGATCAGGAAACGGCAGCAGCCAACATGATTATAGATATAATCACAATATAAGGCAACACATCCCAAGGAGTAGGCCATTCTTGGATGGTTGCACATTGGTTGGTTCTATCTCTACATCAACCTTGTTGATTATGCTACCTAAATACAGATTTTTTTCATTTCACACTCACACTTGCTTTTCTTGGCAGAGGTGGTCTATTGCTGCAGTATGGCCAGCAGTATTTCCATGTGTTTCGTGTGTTCCTCCTATGTCTTATTGTAAAATATCTATGTCATCAAAGAGTACTCACAAAAATGGCCAAAATATGAATGGTCTTTCATCTTCTCTAGAAAAAAAGAAAGAAGGTAACTATACTAATGCCCATGAAAGGGACTCAAAAGGTACAATCAGTAACAAAAGAGAAGTGCTAGGGTAAAAAGACTCTAGCTAATGAAAAGTAGCTAAACACCTAAGTGAAGATGAACAAAGGAAGTGTGTAAACCTAAAAGGGTAGAAATTTAAGTCATAAGACATTGTACAAGCAGACTAGTACAGATGTTTCAAAAAAGACAAGTCTGCCTTTTTCAATCCTTCATACATTATGCAGAATTAAAGCATTATTAACTGAGCAATGAACATAATGGTCTCTTCTTATTATTCTCAATCCATTTGTATATTTTTCCCTTATTCACTTTTGATGTTATAATATCCAACTGTATCCTGTATGTGATAATGACTGACATTTTGTGCTGCTATGGGACATTTTTTTTTAGTTTCTAGGAGTGTGATAAATAAAATTCTGTGTATATGCCATTGTTTTCCCTCGCTTCTATTTTCAGTTCAATGTACCCCTCTTAACAAACAGATTTGACCTTCAACAATCTAGAGAGTTCAAGCATTCAAACATGTCATCTCTTGTTTACTGCTGAAAGTATTCACAGTTATAATATTACAAGACCATGATTGATCTTTATATAATTTCTAGTAAGATTTTAAAATTACCAGGGGGACACAATTAAAATTAATGGCTACTGTTATGAGAGGAGAAATTTATGATCATAAAATTTTTAAAAACATTCAATATGTTCTGCAACCCAAAGGTCCAATCAGTACCAGTGAAACACAAGATCCCAGGTAAGGACAACCAATGCGAAGCACTGAATATCCATTTAAAGAAAAATTATGTCTTTCTAAACACAACAGTATGTAGATCACCTTTCTTGCATTTCAATTAAACTACGGGTATAAAAAACACAATGTTCTATGTATAGATGTCTATGTGGGTCTTGGTGATTTGTTTGATGTGGGACTTGGAGAGATGTCCCATCCTTTTTTAAAAGTTGTGGTGATGCCTTCAAAAAGGGAGAATGATGTGGGGATTTTCCATTTTTTGGATCTTTTTGGAGGTTCCCTGGTGCCCACCATCTCAAATACAGAAAATGGTCTGTGATGCTCTGAATTTTGCACTTTTTGACTCCCTAGTGTCCTTTCATCTTATGTTCTTCCTTGTAAAACCCTAAATACACATTGTAATGCATTTATAATATTATTTGGAGTGACTGAATGAATTCCAAGAGGATTAATGTGATTGAAGTGAATGTGGGGACTATATTTTGACAGACAGAACTAAGAGGGAGTGTTAGAGAGCTGTTATCAGTGATCTTAGGGACCAAACATTGTATATATGATTTTTTATGAACAAAATAAAGAGCTTGTAATCAATGGTTCGTAAGGGTCGATACTTCCTGAAGGTTTTTCAAATGGGGTAGCAAGATAGTTAGGCTTGATCTAAGGTGAAACTCCATGGTTAAGCACACTTTAGTTGGAGTAGTACTGGGATGTGTGACTTGTTGGAAAGTTTTGGTCAACCCTGTGAGCATCACTTAGATGCAATGAGTGCTAACTGTATCATTTATGCTAATGAGAGATGGCTTCTTGTTAATCTCTACCTATGAAATATGGGTCAATGAGTTAACTCAGAAACTACATTGAATCCTGATAAAACATCTCATAATGATTTTTAATGGTTATTTTAAAGTTTTTTTATGATAAATATATGTCTTAACATCCTTGGCAGCAACCTTACATCTTAATAGTGAGATATTTTCTAATATGACTATAGGTTTCCAAATTTAAGCACAATATAATTACTGGGATATTCATAAAAATTGAGAACTCTAGTTACCCCTAGCTTATGTCCTTGCAAAATTAATCTGATAGGAGATTTTACACTAATGTTCGTGAGAGAATATTAGAAGCTATGTGTTCTTGATTCATTGACCAGAAAGGTTGTATATTGTTAGAGCAGGATATTAAAACCCAAGCTAACTATTTTGTTGCACCTATAATTGAGAGATATTGTATGTCTGATTACACAACTAAATGTTCAATTATAACATCAACTGATTTGTAACCTACATTTAATAGTAAACTTTTACATAAAGTGATAAATGCAAATTGAGGATTAATGTTACTCTGTTGGTGGCCATTTTTAAAATTCTAGTCATTATAATTTATTTGTCTTTCTTGCTCTCTCTTCTATGGTTGTTCAGATTGAAATGGATTTTGTAAGATTTTATTTTTTGGAGATATTGAAGGATGAATTTAAATGTTTCTGTAGAAGTAATATTAAAATTGTCATTACAAGTAGAGTTTTGTTTTAGGGTGAGAAGTTCTCTTGAAGTCCTCATAGGCTTGCAGGTACATGTTTTTGGAGGTTAAGTGTCATCTTGGAAGAATGAAAGGAAAGAGGAATTATTGTTCATGAGCAGGGATAACTTTAAGAAAACCCCTCCTAGGAAAATGTGTAAACTCCTGGCGAATCATACATTAATTTTGGGGAAAAAATTTATTGATGATGACGAATTTTTTTTCAAAATTAGGAAAATAATATAAAGGCGTAGGTGATTTTTTCCCTGCCGAATGAAAATTCCATAAAATCCTGGCGAATTATAAATTAATGCGGGGGAAAATATATAATATATGAGGCAAATTGTTTTCTTGTGAAGGTAAAAAAAATATTTGCACTGGCAATTTTTATGTGTCGTTTGAAAATATATTTATTTTATTGGCTAATCTATCATTAATTATGGGAAAAATGATTATTTTATTTGGCAATTTTCAAAAGATGGGGCTCGTCAATGCGTCATGTGGGCTAACACCAACTAATATTAAATGTCTTATTTGAGACCGTTTGATTATCTTAGATCAATGGCTAAAGTTTAATTTTGGCCCAATTTCGTGAAGGAAACAGATTTTTCCAAGAAGTCACCCGAATAATGACACGTAACATTGTAATTAATGCAATGTCCAGCGAATATCACTTTTATTTGTTGCGAATATAACTAATCACACATTAGACACATAACCTAATTAGATATTGTTAAATGTATTATTTAAGACTATTTGATCATCCTAGATCAATGGATGAAATTTAATTTCAGGCCAAATTTTGGAAGGAAACCGACTTTTGTAGGAAGTCACCAGAATGATGACACGTATCAAGCCTTAAAAAGTGCACCATAACCATGATCATTAGTTACTACTGGTTATTTGTTGACGTGGATGGTGGATAGTAGATAGTGCAACTACAACTTGTAACTCGTAAAGAAATAAATGTCTTGTCAGTAACATTCTTTAACTGCCATCTTTAACTGTCAATAGTACACATGCATTTATGGGAAAGATTTACATTTAGATATGAAATATTAAGGACAGTCGATTTAAATCTCTCACATGCATAATACACATAATGCATTTATAGAAATTGCATTAAATACAATTAAAGAAAGAATAATTATTAATTGCTAAGTATCTGTGATCACTACTATCAATCAAGGGGTCGGGGCTATTTATAGAAAATTTGGTTTCTTTCTTCTTCATTTTGCTTTTGGTAGATTAAGAGTCAGAGCTGCCGGTGGCGGTGGTAGAAATTCTGCCTCTAGTTTTAAGGTTTAGGTTTTTAGGTCTTTAGGCTTTCAAGAATTAAAGATGGATACACCAATCCGTTTGAGATGCACATCCCCAGATGACCAGAGGTTCTTTTTGGGCAATGTCTTGGAAGAAATCCTCACTTCTGTTTGTAGGGAGGTTGGTGGCGACACTTTTATAAATTTGGATGTGTTAATTTTATTGGGTCAAGAGTTCCTTGAGAATTTTTCCATATAGCACGTCTACACGGACATTACATCCTAGTTTTTTGTGTCTCTCCTCGACCTCAAAGGACAGAAGGTGGATATGCTGATGCTATTTAGGAAGGTTTTTAAAGAGAAATTCTGAAATACGATGTCAATGTTGTTATTTTTGCGGAATTAGGGGTGGGGATCCCTTGGCCAAGAGATATGTACACAAGCTATTGGTGCCAGGAATAAATGTGGCCAGACAACCCTTTCTGTTGAACCTCAATGACGAGCAACTAACGTGACACAGGAAATGGGCACAGCTTGGGAGGGATTTTCTCCAAAAATGGTTTTACCTTGATGAATTCGATGAGTCGGACTACACATGGCTTGACGAATTCTCAGAGATTATCCTCTCTAGAAAATTCTACTCAAATGAAAGGGAAGATGAAGATCCTTGATTCCCTAATTTACCCATTCCTATTACCCTAGTTTTTTGATAACGGACATGCAAAGTTTCACTTTTTTTTATACCGTTAAGAAGTTTCCTAGTAGGTTTCTATTTTTACTATACGATGTAATTTTTTGAAAAAAAACTAATAAAATTTTTCCAAGTTAGTTTCAATTTTATTTTTATGGGTACAAAAAATGATTCTTAGACTTCTCTGTGATTACAATATTTTAATTAGTTTCTTTACCTGTGTATTAGACATTTAAGTATATGCTTAAGCGACGGATTAGTACTTCTATTTTTTAAATTTGAAGACTGAGATTCTGAATTTTTAAAATGATTAAATTTATTTATTAGTCCAGAGAAAGTTTCTATTTTTAATTTGTCAATGTGTCAAATCGATGTGTGATTATAAGATAGAAATAATTGAATTAAAATCTAAATACGACTACACTGTAAAACTAAAAATTTAATAACATTTATTAAATGTGATAACTAATAAGCTGAAGTTGTAATTTAAAATGATTGACACTCACACATGTCCTAGTGACATCAAATGGAAATCCAAAAGTTAATGGAACCTGCAATAGTGCAACAATGCCAGCGACTGTTGGATGAGAATAGATCAACGGTGTGCAGTGTATTTCAGACCGAAAGGGAAAAGAACCCCCATTTTTGCAAACCTATTCCGAAATAATGTAAATGAACTCAAAATCACAAAGTCATAGAATAAGTATCACTTACCTTTGCCTCAAATTAAAATGCAACAATGCAGTCGCGACTCGCCAATGTAATATTGAGTATACAGTTGCACTCAATAGTCTGAAACTTTTGAAACTTCGCTATGATCAAATATAGAGATATCATAATGTTTTTATACTAATCCTTATTCGAAAAATTTGGCGGGAGGTATTAGGTATACAAATATTTGGCGAAGCCCACATAATTATAACACGTCTTTTGTTATTTCTGAGGTGATTATGGGTCTTCCAATACCTTCGCATGATTAATAAAGTTGGCTAAATTACGTCAATTAGAGACACACATCCGTAAAATTCCAGGCGAATATAGGCCATCAATTTGTGGTCGCTTACAAATTATAGGTGAATATTTTAAATTTATGGGGACCAAAATTTATATTCCATTGGTGATAATGTGTAAGAAATAGAAAAATTAAATAAACCGATGGATAATGGGCTTGGGCTTTGGACCCAATATTAATAAATGTCAGGAGATAGGGTCAATCCAATATGTGAAAAATATTCTCCAATTTCAGGGTGGCCAACATGCGACATTCGCCAAATGGCGAATAATCGCCACTAAAGTTTTCATTGTTCATGAGTAGTAAGGTATGCAATCTGTGCATGGAAGAAGCTCTTTGTTTTCTCTAAGTGTTTTATTGGATGTCTCTGTGTATTGAAGTAGTCCATAAGTACTTATCATGATTAGCCAAAAGAGATCCTTTCTTCAACAAGTCAATTCCTAATTTTGTTTTACTTTGTTTGGAACAATTTTGATTATTTTGTGCTCTTCCTTATCATTTTATTCATAGTTGAGACTACCCATTTATTTATAATTTTCTTAGGCCTTTGAAATTTGATGTCTTCCAAGGATTTAGATAATATCAAATATGCCTTACAATCAAGTCTTCTTGTGCTCTTATGCTCTTTGTTTTCTTCAAAAAGATCAGTACTCAAAGTGTTTATTGTGTTAAGAACAATCTTGATGCCATTTGATTTTTTTTTATGCTCTTCTTTATCAGTCTCTTCACAGTCCAAACTATGAAGAATCATTGTAAATTTCACTTATGTGGTTGAAATTTTGATGTCTTCTCAAGGCCTTAGAGAAATATGGCCTTACCATCAGGACTTTAGATAAATAAGCCTTACCATTGGGGTTGTTTCATCAATCATGTGTCGATCTTGTGCTTAATTCTGCAGAGGAACAAATCTATATTGAGTTGAAGGTTTTGATAGACATTTTTTTCAAGGGGTGACTTTACCACCTTCATCATGCTTGTCTGGAAAAATTTAGTGATGATCCTGATGATTCTTGCAATATTAGTTTATTTTATTGGAACCCTGGTTTGGTGCTTGTTGATTTTTTGATGACTATGTCCCAAATGTTTACCATCTGTTCTACATATTCTCTACAGGTCATAGCAGATGCCAATACACAGTTTTTATTGGAGGAACACATGTTAGATAAGCCTTAGCACTGGGGTTGTTTCAGTAATTGTGTGCCAGTCATCTACTTTTTTTCTGGAATGGACACAAATCTTAGTTGAATGATTGGTTTTGATATAAACTTGTTTCTGGGATGAATTTTGGCACATTCACTATACTTACCTGGAAAAATTATTTTTTGGTCCTAATAAGTCTTGTTATTTCTTCATTTTCATAGAACCTTGGCTTGCTACGTGCATATTTTTTTTATGATCCTCTATCTTCTTGGATGTTTTCCCTTTATTTTGCATTTTCCCATAAATAGTTCCTAGCAAAAGTGAGCTAAACTTTACCATTAATAATGCCTATTATATGTGCTTTATGTAGGCTATATTCAAACCAACATGGCTACATGCATGATGAGAGGAGGAAAGCATGCTTGAGGGGCATATTGATCCATTATATAAGCATGGACTTTCATGAATAACAGCTTAAATTTGGGAAACATTTATTATATAATTATAGTATAGCTGGTGTAGAAGTTGTTTTATGATAAACAGTCTGGAAAAGTAGGTTTCTCCAAGCGGCTCTCTAATTGTAGATATAGACACCTAGCTATCATCTAATTTTTCCCCTAGCTATTATCTAAGTTTTTACCTTGACACCATTTATGCATGAAATGTCTTATCATTATGTTAAGAGTGTGATGTTGAATTTTTAGATTTTGGGTCTCTCTCTTTGAACTATTGGATAGTAAACCTTGCATGTATGTCTTGTGATTTCAATGCCTACAAAAACAAAAAATTGAAGCAGCACACAAATCCCTTACTCGGTAAGCTGTGATCTATCCACAATAGCTTCTTCTCTACTTATTTGCATATTGGATCTCCTTAAATAGTAGTATCTCCTTTCGAGACAGCAAATCATTTTTTTGGTTTCAATAGAGATCTGTTTGCTAATGCTAATAATATGGAACAATCTCTAGATAAGAATTTGCATGCAAGTTTTTGCGGATAAATTGTGTATATTTTTTTATCTCATCATTTTGAATCACACCCAGTGATTCATCACCAAGAGAGGAAAAAATGCCAAAAACAAAAAATGTGGGGGCACTGAAGCCACCATTATCTATCCCTTTGCAGATAAAATATACCACCTCTATCAACTATAATTGACTACATAGATAGGGGATGGGGCTTTAATCTTAGAACTTCAACTCACAAAGAAAAGGAGAATTAAAATGCTAACAATTTTCTAGGACACATCTTGTTATTAAATGAGTAAGATCTCTCTGAACCACAAATAACAATTCATTATGATCTTACAAACATCGCATCTAGAACCTACTCAAGTTCTTCTACACAGTCAATTTGCAATCTGAGAAATACCAAGGCTAATCGAATGGTGTTGATCAACTCCTATTTGACCCACCAAGGATTTGTTCCAAAATATCATGGATCTTGTTTGGTATGTTCCCAATTTGTTGTGTTTAATAACATCACACATTGGAAAGTATTTGAAAGTAAAATAGATTGTCCAGTTCATCCAACAAGACATTGAATTCTCTAAAGAATTGAATCAAAAGTTGAATTACATCTATGGGGAATAGATCATACCACTAAATATTAAAAAAAATTGAACATCAAATCAATCTAGAATGCATGTTCCACAAACAAATAAGAGATCTCATCTACGGTGAATAGATCATACCACTAAATACTAAAAACCAATTGAACATCAAATTAATCTAGAAATCATGTTCCACAAACAAATAAGAGATCTCTTCAATCTTTCTTGTGAAAGACACATTATGCAAAAATTCATCACAAACTTTTCTAGCCACATAGCATGTATTACTCTAATGTAAAAGAAAGGGATTATAAGACAAAATATAACTTCACTAAGAAACAAGCCTACTCCTTGATAAAGGCCCTCTGATGTGTGTAATGAGTTTTAAGTGTCTTGCACTCTGATGTGTGTAAAATGTACATAGGTAACCAAATATTCATCAAAGGGTTATGTCTTGGTCAAAAGCTATATGGCAACTTAAGCCTATTATATCCTAATATTCAATTTATGCAACAATATTTGTATCCCTTCCACAGAAATAAAAATAAAAATATTCCCAACCAAGATGAGAGAAGATTTCTTATCTGAAACTCTAATGGGAGAAAAGGGATTAGGGACAAGTAGTCTGCAAGATCAATCTTCAATAGAAAATCAAAGAGGACATTCAATAATTACAATGGAGAAACACTAGTTATGATTAGAAACTTTGAAATGACACAAGAGAAAAGAGCACTACTAAATTGGAAGCACACTTGTCTCCACTAAAACTGGCATTTTAGTAATATTAGGTATGGAGGAATGAATGAGGAACTATTCAATGGGATTACTGACTGGGTAACTTAGACAGAGTATTGTAGACCAAGAAATGGTACAAAGGAGGACAAAGAGGAACCAGGTGTACAAAAGGAAGTGCCAACCTTTCTTTAAGAGATATAAATAGTTCAAAATCAGTTTCAACTTTCAAGCCTTAAAGGGCCACTTTTAAGATTTGGTCAGATATGTTGAAAATCTCAGAGACACTCGTAGAGAGATTATTGTGTGCAACCACCTTGATCTCCTTCCTAGTGCTAAAAAAAAAGAGAAATGTACACCTTAGTAAAGAAGCATGAATCCTAGGAACCAGGAGTCTGGTTGGGGCTGTCTAAAATGTGCCTAAAATCCCTGTGGAAGAGAGGGTCAAAACCCTAAAAAAGGAGCATCTCTGCCAACTAACACAACTAGAGCTAGTGCAAACTAGAAAGTTATGAAGACCTTAACCTTCATTCAGATAAATTGAGGTCCCTGGCATAGAAAACAAGATACCTTTTTTCTTTCAAAGATAATGGAATGTGGGTGGCATGGTTTCCTAGCATACACTTTATGTTAAGGAAGAACTATGAAGCTACAATATGAGAGAACCTAAATATCATGTTTTGTCATTGTAATTAGAGAGGATAGTTCTTGGAAAAGGTATAAGGTAATTGCCTGCATAAAATGGTGTATATTCATCTCCACCTTGTATGGCTTACAATCCTTTTTTTTGGCAGCCAATCCATGTAGCACAAGCCAATATAGTAATTTCCAAAATAGTATAATAGGATCTTTCATAAAATTGACAGTTAAATCCTGCAATTTTCAATATAATATCATTTCAACAAATTCAATTCTTCATGGCCTACTATTTAGGTTTTTATGAGAACTAGACTAGTACAATCCCTACTTTACCAATCAGAAAAAACCATGAACAAATTTGACTATTCCTTCACGAACTATATATTATATAAACCAGTAATTAACCAGACTGAAATTGGCACTGATAACTAGTCATCCCATGAACTCCTAGGGCCTTGATCACCTCCCTAATGGCTAATACCATTGAAAAGCTGTCACAATAATACCATTGACAATAATAGCACATAATACCATTAACAATAGATGGATGGCAATAATTCAACTTTAAAAAGAAACATTTTATGGAGAGTGTAAAGGAGACTGAAACATTATAAAAATTATGAATAACATACACCAGTGATCTCAAGAAC
This sequence comes from Thuja plicata, assembly GCA_018584345.1. Taxonomy (NCBI): domain Eukaryota; kingdom Viridiplantae; phylum Streptophyta; class Pinopsida; order Cupressales; family Cupressaceae; genus Thuja; species Thuja plicata. The sequence continues at coordinate 829,524 of MU226881.1, read as the reverse complement.
CAGGAATAAATCTATTCACTTATGCCTTGACATATCCTTCTCAATGGATGCAAGATGCTAATAGGATCGACTCAGTAGAAAGAAAGATAAATGATTTTCTTTAAAAATACTAGAAGATTAGAAAATATCACGAAAAATAGTTTTTATTTGACTCACCTCAAGTTTGTCACTGCTAGTACTATAAATATCATGCACATCATGTTTGAAATCAGCATAATCACTATCAAATTTTTCTTTTAATTTTCGTTCTTCTTTCATATGATTTCTCTGCATGTGGGTTTAATCATGAAAGGTTAATATAAGTCAAGTAAAGAATGCAAAAACTATAAAATTTTCCAAAATAATTATTATATTACCTCAGCTTCAAAACAACTATGATTGGGCTGCACATTCTTTTCCACTAGTTCATCATGATCACTATCGATATTGGCAGCTTTGTTGGGATCAAGGTGTTTTTGTTTTTGTGTTTCTTTGATAAAATTGTTCTACATGTAGTTAAAATTGATAAAAACTCAAAAAGACGCTGATCAAAATGATGCTCTCAAAAATGCAAAGCTACATTACTATGAACAAAACTTAACTCATCAATATAGCCTCTTACCTAATATGAATTCATGAAATTATGATCATTCCGTGAAGAAACTATAGGCTGAACCGAGGAAGTCAACTGTGAAAATTTCTCAATGAGATTGTGTAAGTGCTTCATTATATGTTCATACCCTTCATTTGAGTTTACATGATTTGCAAAGGCTCTTTCTGAGCCTTCCGCAGATGGCTGTGAAGTCATTGTTGACGAACTAGACTTCCACTTCATACTATTCTTAGATTTATTAGGATCTAGTGTTGCCATATAATTGACAATATCTTATGCACCTGCTTCTCTATTACTTTTTTCCACCTAAAATACAATGTCAATTTTAACACAGTCAATTCAATAAAAAAATTGAAATAAATAACATAATTTAAATTGAACCAAAAAGTCATACACTTAATCCAAATTTGTCTATTTTTGCCTGCAACCTGCCTCAACCAAATGTATATTCAGCCTTCACACTGTCTCTTTCTCTCTTTCCTTTATTACTCTTTGTCGAATATTCTTCAGAATGCATACTTTCTTTCAACTTTTCCCACTATTTGGGAGATAGAGTCTTGTCTAAACTCTCTTTTCCCTCCATGATTACTTTTCTCCAAATGTATCTAAAAATTTTCATTAGAAGTCTCATCTTGTACTTGTAATATTTTCTCGATATTTGTCCACCAATAGGGTCAAAGGAATTTTCCATTTTTTGTATAACATTCTCCACATGGTGTGGATCTTTCTCTGCAAAATTTGATTTGCAAATATCCAAATGGGCCATACATCTTACACCCAACTTAGAGGCCCACCTTGCAGCATTTTTCCCAATGGGTTCACCATCTCTTGATACCTCAACCAAGAATGGCTCCTTCCCTTCTAATATTCTTTCTTTTGAATGCCTCTCTGTAGATCTATATAAATCTTGACTCAATTTATTTCTTTTAACAAAAGTGAACACGTCTTCTGGTGAACCACTACCAACAGGTTCACTCCAAGGCACATCAGATGCAAGTGGACTCTCTTCATGACTTTCATTAGGCTGCACATCACCATGTGCTATATCAGGTTCCACATAATGGAAGGTATTATCTTTCATAATGGAAGGGATTATCTTTCAGACATTATGTTGGAAATGCTCTGGTAGACATGTATACAAAATCTATATGGATAGAAAAGGCTTATTAATTGTTTAATATAATGTCGCAAAGAAATGTGGTCTCATGTACTACAATGATTATAGGATACACACAAAATGCATTCATTGAAAATTCTTTAGAAACTTTCATACATCTCTCATTATTGTGCTAATTTCAAAAACTTCTATAGCCTAAATACTAAAATTTTAGAACTAAGACATGTCATCCAATGGTTTTTGTTTCAGATCAATTAGTTTTGTCTCATGAAAGTAATAGGAATCTCTAGGAAGACTACCATGAAGTTATTAATGACTGAGAATAGTAGAATGAACATTTTTGTTAATAATAGATATTTGTGGAGGTTCTAAATTATGTAGGGGGTTGATTACGTTTGTAAACAATATAAAAATACATTTCAAATTGCAAGACAAAGTCTTTTTTTCTTGTTCTAATCTCTGATCTGACTTTTATTATTCAAAACTGTCCCTAATACAGTTACAGTTACAGTTAAGTATAATTTTCCATTGAGATAAGAATGTAAATTGTAAAAAGGTCATTTTTAGTGGTCTTAAAATATTTTGATAAATTGTTTCAAACAGTTGGTATGGGTAAGCAAGGAGGTTGGAGCATCTTTCGTATTGTTTGGCATTGTAGGAATATGACTGTCATGTTAGAGGTCTGATCATATAAGAAATTCCCCATGTTTCAAAAGGATTGGTGAGTATATGCCATGTCAATAATAGTAGGAAACCTTTGTTTTTAATTTTTTGTATGCACCTTGAACAATGAATGTTGAAAAGAGGTAAGATGCTACTGATAAATGACAAAAGGCAAAGGTGTTGTCAAATAATCCATAGTACTAACTGATAATCTGAAACAATATATGCCAAGGTCTAGGTTGGGGCACAAGGAGGCCTTCTCCGCATTAAATATATCTTGAATGAGTGCTTTTTCTATGTTACAAACTAAGAGTTCCGCCCACATTGCGATCAGACAATGAGATAGAAAGTTGATAGTCTAAGAGCAAGTTTGAATTAGAATAAGGGTAGACATTAAGAATGAATTTTTTTTTGAATGGGTGGAGGTGAATAAGTGAAAGTTTCTTTGGTACCATGATTTTAAGACAATATATTTCCATGGGCTTTGGGATAGCTTGTGGTCCTTGGCTTTTAATATAATCATAATTCAGTGGACCTTAAAACTGATTTTGTATCAAAATGTATGCAAAGAGTTTCTTCATTTTCTAGGATGTTCAAGGGTGTAAGGTTGTTGTGTTGTTTTTTCTTGGAAGGTGGTTGTGATCTATGACTGTTAGAGGTTTATTCCCATTTGAGTTGGTTTGGGAAGTAGAAAGTGTAGTGAGAGGTTTTGGCATGATTTTCTGGTTGGAGTTAACATTAAGGGAGTCCAAATGCTTTGTGCAGTCTAGGATGATGGTAGGCCTTTTGAAATGTACCTTTGTGTTGTGAGTTGATAAGGAGGATCCCATTTGACAATAATGGAGAATGGTCAAGTTGGAGAGTTAATCGGGTTAGATGCCTCATTTCTATGAACAAGAACCTTGAATGGAATTTGGGCCAGTTAGTACCCTCAGGATTTGTGTTGGTGTTGGATGCTTTGCATCATCTTCATAAATAATCATTGAAAATTTTTCAACTCCTTCAATCAATATAAAAGGAATTTAGACACATTTTCATTGCTAAAATTCAAAACTTTTTTGTTGCTATTGAATTCAGCTGGACATTTGCAAGGCAGGGGAAGCGAACTATCATGTTTGAATATGTAGTAAGAGGGAGGTTGGGATATTAGTGAATCTCATAAGGTCCATAGAATCTCTTCCACTACACAATATAAATTCAAAAATTTTCTACTCTGATCACAACATCCTCTATAAAATCACATTTAAATTATGTCTAAGTTCTAAAAAATCCTTATTATCTCATTTAATTAATTATCTAGAATCTGAAACTAGAAATATAGATTGGTTTTGAATGTTTCAAGGTGAGGGGAGATACGTGGAAAAATGGGGAGATGATAAGGTGAAAGATAAGATACTAGAAAGTGCATCCAAGTATGGTATATTTTCTCTACATAAATAATAAATGAAGATTCATAGAGATAGAAACAAAGAGTTTGAGGTTCAATTGGTTTACCAAATAAATTAGATCCAAAGAGTGTTAATTTTGCTTCATCATTAATTGTAAGCTTTTAATTTTTTGGAACATTCTCAGATGATCGTTGATTGGTTTCAAAGCATTGCATAAAATTTGAACTGAGTTTTTTGTTGTAATGACTTATGTGGATTGGAATTTGATGTTCATGGTTTTTTTTTTGTTGTTGTGAAGTTTCAATTTTGAACCCTTATCTGAAATAATTAACATAAAAAACCCTAGGAATATTATTGGTATCCGAACCTTTGCATCCTACAAGCCTCTATTTGCAATGCAGATTGATGAACTTGAGTGAGAGATAATTAAGGTATCAGGGACAACAATAGTTGAGGACAAAAAATATCTAAATATCAAATGTTGTTGATAGAAATAGTTGAGGAGATGGTGACGATAAGAACCCATAGAAAATAAAAGGTTGGCTATGACATATACTCTTGACATTTGGATGAAATTAACTAAGAATGAAATACACTGATACATACAATGTAAAATTAATGAATTGTACTAACATAAAGGGGCTCATGACTATTTTGGATAGTAAATAAAAGGAATAGAAAATGGTGTAGTATGAAAATAGTGACCAATGATGCTAAAGTATGGATCACATTGATGTGGAAAATAGAGATGAGTAGTGATTACTGTCATTGAATATCATTGTTGAATTGAAGGATCTCCATGAATTTTTCTTTAATGAATCCATGGCTTCTCTTTAAGTCATTGTCACTGTTCTCCAAGAAGTGTTATGAATTTTCATAAAAAAATGTGATGATTTTCCTTAAGGTTTGATGTGGTGCTTCAAGGATATATTTATACCATGAATGGAATATTCATGAAAAGTGGATAGGATTCAAAAGCATTTCCATGGGAATTGAAAAATTCTTTCTAAGTTAATGGTCATATGTTTGATCTTGTCAAATCTAGTTATCCTTTGCAATCATCTGTTATGATTTGATCCAAGGTTTTCCTCTGATTTGTTTATATATTGATAGTAGCAATCAAAGAATGTTTACTTCCTTTGCTATTTAAAAGTTAGTATTATAGATCAAGTTGACAAATGATAATCCATGAAAAGGAAAAGGGTCAAGGGTGCCTAATGATAATGAAGGAATGTGTCAAAAAAATATCTTATATGAATAAGTCATCTTAAGAGTGAGAAAGTAGTGACATCAATTTTAGAAGAGTGCAAGAATAAAGGGGAAATGACATCCAATATCAAACCAAAGTGAGAAGATGAAAGAGTAGTTCTATAATTGTTAAAATAGAGAATCTTAGAGCATAATTACTCATGATAATAATGGAGAAATCAATAAATGTAGTCAAATGTAGTATGATTAAAGTTTTGAAAAAGAATATGTAATATATAAAATAGGGGGTTTAGGAATATGTAAGGTGTTGGAAAAGGATAGGATGATTTGATTGTTAATTGTTGTTTGATTTGATTAAAGTGTATTGAATTCCTTAACCCTACTTTATACTTACTTGAATTTAATTGATTATGTATTGCAATTGCGATTAGGGAGAAGGTAAAATGTTCCTCTTTTATTCCCAAATACACAAATGGGAGATCCAAGTTAATCAACCCCAAGGAAGGGCTAATGTACAAATGAATCAACTATTTGGAAAGGAGAATAACAAGAGGGGAATCTTAAATTATGTTAAATATATGTATAGATATGATATATGATAGTAATTGAAGAAAAAGGAGAAATGCACTAACCTTGAAATATTGCAGATCAAAGAATGCTATTTTCTGAGGTCTGTAGACTATTTCTGGAAAAACTAATAGTTGATCCTGAACCAGAACGCAGAGATGAACAAAACCCAGAAATATTTTTCCATTCCAATGTCATCTTATGAAAAGGGTCAACCTTGATCCACAAATGTCAACCCTGACCCAACAATGTCGACCCTGACCTTCACAGGTCCGACAGAGAATTTGTTCGCGCTGTTTGAAAGAAAGTCGAAAAGGGTATCTCGATCTAGTCTCAAATTTGCTATTCTAAACTTGTACCTACAAGAAAAAGAGGATTTTTTGTTGTGGAGGAGGGGTTTTCCTTGGTCAAACCCCAGTTTTGGAATTAACCTCAAATATATATAATTGAAATTGCAGAAATGGACAAAGTAAATGCTTAAATTCACCATGCTTGTAAAAGTCCTTGTGGTGGATTTGAATCCTTGAATCCACAAGATGATTCAAAATGTGTAATGTAGAAAGGTAGGATGTCTTCAATCTCTTGCTTGTAGATCTCCAACATCTAGTCTTGAATGGGTTTCTTGAATTTGGAATGAGCTTGGAAGAAGGTGGATGAAGAGATCACCAAAAGGGCACTATGTAGCTTGAATCATTCAATGGCCTCCAGTGGATCTCCTTTATGAAAATGGATTCTTGAATAGATGGATGAATCCTTGTTTCAAGTCTTTCTTGATTGCTTGCTTGTATTGCTCTTGATGATATTTTGAGAATGCTTGATTAGAAGACTTTGTTCACTTGATGATGGTTAGAGAAAATGAGAGGAGAAGGCTCCCTTTTATATGAAACTAGGGCACAATCTTCTAAGGAGGCCGACATAGGAGAATTAAATTTAAATTAAATCCTTTACCCCTAGGAGAGGACATATATTAAATATAATTTAGGATTTGACACTTCAGAACCCAAAACAGCCGACCTGGAAGCAGGAAAATACTTTTTACAAAGATCGACATCCAAAACTGTGAGACCACGGGATCTGAACCCTAGGTCAAGGTCAAGGTTGACCTTGACCTAGGTCAAGGTTGAGGTTGACCCTGACCTAGGTCAGGGTTGAGTTTAACATAGACATAAAAGGTCGACCCTGACCCTGAAGCCCAGAATCACCACTCTGCAGTTTAGAATGCAGAAATCAGGCTAAACAGGAGTGGAAAGAAGGATAGAATAAAAGGGAAGCCATGTCAAGATCAAGAAGCCATTCAAGGCACTTTTCATGACCCCAAAACACTCACTCAAAAGGAAAAAAATTCAAAAATGGAAGTGCTTCCATTTTCTGACTATACATTTAGCCCCCACTTTAGCAAGAGTATGAGCTCAACACAAACTCTTGGTAAAGGAGAATATAAAAAAAAGACAATCTTATTGGAACCAAAAGGGATAAAGAAACCCTCAAGCCCCCAAGGGACTTAATTCTTTATCAACCCTAAGATCATGATAAGAGAGACTTCACTTAGTTAAGGAGAGAGAGAAAAGGGTGTGATTATCTTTCCCAATGAGAACTTATGTCTCATTGTGAACCACACAAAAATGTAACTGGAAAGATGGAGTTGAACTACCTAGTGAATGTGGCTACTCACTAGTCAACCCATCAGGGAGATCTGTTCTTAAAAGGATCAAAACTTTGTAAATTGAAAACTGACAGGATCAAGAGATCCGTGTAAATTTAAACTGGAGGGATCAAGAGATCCTAAAAAAAAGTAAAAATGACCATGCTTGAAGGATTAGTTTCTTTTAATCCATAAAGGGAAGAGTTTTAAATATTGAAAACTATTTTGAACATGCGTGTGTGAAAAAAGTGAGTAGAGTGTATGCCCCCATGTTATATTCATTGCTAACACTTTAATAGGAGCAATGGTTTTAATGGAAACATCAACAACTCTACGGATTACATTTCCACTGTGAGATGCCCCCAAAGGAAGACAAATCAAGGGAAATAAAACATAAACATACATAAGAATACAAAAGGGATCTACCTAATGTGGGGTCAGTATGATCATAAGATAACATGTACATAGAAATATAATATTATTGCAAATGAATTGACATCATTCCCCAAAGAAAGTCACTAATACATTTCGTACCAAATTGCAATGGCAGTGCCGTTGCAGTTTTTCCCATCACAACCTTGTCGTTGTTGCAATTGCAACGGTCTATCGTCGCAATTGCAACAACGACAAGGTTGTGACGGAAAAACTACAACGGCACTGTCGTTGCAATTTGGTACCAAATGTATTAGTGAGTAGAACTACAATCACAAAGGAGGAAAGAAACTTAGGATTTATGAAGAGGAATCTTTTCAGACCACATCATGGAGACCAAAAAGAATTAGTTCTACCATGTTGCAGATCCAAGCAGATTATACAAGGAAAATAGTTACAAACAATAGCACAAGTACAACATAACATGAAATGACATATAGAAGAATGTAGATACATATAAAGCAATTGAACAACAGTTTTGATTCCTATATCGCCTTGCACCAACAGAGTAACAAGGGTCGTATAAAATAATCTAACAAACATTTAGAAAAAAACATTACGAGGGAAGCACTATACAACATATAAACACAAAAAGGGCTACCATAAAGTATGAGTCAATCACGCATGTTGTCAACCCTCCCCATCTTGGTTTATGTTATTTAGGGTAGGTGGGCAACTCGCAAGAGGGACTATATCCAATATAGTAGGAATGATAGCCAGTTCCAAACAAGGATCCTCTTGA
>MU226881.1:807808-820213 GCA_018584345.1 Thuja plicata | reverse complement strand
GAGGTGAAGGATCTTGAAAAATAAGTTGAGATGGCGCAACACTCTCCACATGATTAACAATGTTATTAAGATCATCCATCTTTGAATCAAAAACAATGTCTACAGAAGATGGTTGAGCTATAGTATTTGTATCATGTATAGGTAAAGGATTGGTATAGATTTGAAGATTTTGATTAGGAGGAGAAATAGATTTATTCCCATTACCATCAAAATTATCAACAGACAAAGCTTTAGAAACAATCAAGTCTCGAATCTTATGCTTTAGAGAGTAACATTTTTTAGTGTCATGGCCATTATGGCAATGGTATTGGCAGAAAGCTTTAGAATCAAAGGATTTCAAAGCTATCATGGTAGGAAGAAGAGGTCAAATAGGAGGCAAAGTAATCATACTAGCACTTAACAACCTACTCATTATAGAATGAAAATTTTCAGAGAGAGGAGTAAATGTATGATTCATATGGAAAGCAGTGGATGTAGGAGCACTATTAGATGTAGCCACAACTTGATCAGCAACCGCATTCATCTATTTATTAATCTTGACATAGTTTTTAGGTTTTTGAAAATTATTAGGATTAGGAGCATTTTCACCATTATCAACTAGAAAAAGAGCCATTGGAGTGTTTCTCTCAGACTGACTCACTTGTAATTGATAATGGTGAAGTGTTGCACACAATTGTTGAAAGGAGGTAAATGCAGTGTAGGTGTACTTTAAGTCCACCATTTTGAAAATTTTAAAAATGCCCCCCATAAGGAGTTTTCCTCAATTGTTATCCATTTTCCCCTAATATGTTTTATGAAGGTTCAAACCTTGTGAAGATTCAAAGATTTGATGGTGCAGATTGTGCAGATAATGAGATTTATCTCTGTGACAGTCACTAGTTTTGCTAGAAGATTTCAAAAGATTTGTGTTCTCCAATTTCTGAGGTTTCCAAATACATATTAAAGATTCAAAGCTTGGGCCTATTGCAATTGTAAGGTGCAAGAAGATAAAAGCAAGACACTCTATTATGGTGAACTCTCAATAGGTGATTAGTGGATTGAAGTTTGTGCAATACTTCAGAATCAAATGGAAATCATGAAAATATTCAAAGTATACATTTCAATGTCATTGAGAAACAGCCAAAGTTTGCTTATCTATGATAAATCTGACTTAAATTCTTAAGATGAATCACTAGACGTGCGGGTACTAGGAGATGATAAAACCCATTTGAGAACTAGGGAACAAATAATCAACTATGTATAAATTTCCAAGAAGTTTCAAAGAGATATTTACTGAGAAAAGATTTAATACAAATCTAGTTGATTTCATTTCTTTGAGTATGTGGCAACGTCAATTAAGGAATGCTCAAGTCAATTAGCATTTAACCTCTATGTCAAATAAATTTTAGATGAATCCAACATATTTATTCACCCTTACAGTCGCGGATGATGGATTCAATTCAACAAAGATAAAAGCCAGAGTGTCAAAATTTGCCGGAGTAGTCAAATGTGAGTTTTCCGCCTAAGGATAGAAAGAGAGAAATCTCGATTCACAATGAAGATATATAGGTGCCTAGTATCAAGATCGATCCATCAAATAAATTTTTGAACCAATTGACATCAAATTTCCACCATGACAAAGAAGTGGAAAACTGAAAAACCAATGCGTTTTTCACCCTTCATTTGGGATTTTTCGCAGAGCAGCTCATTTGGGATTTTTCGTGAAGAAGAGGAGAAGCCATTTTGATATTTTCTACCTGGGGAAGCAATTTGGTACAATTCTACCAATGACCATTAGCATTTGATTCGAAGCATTTGAAAATGATCATTGGACTTGAGGGAAAAAAATAAGTGAGGAATATGACAAAAATCAAGTGAAGCGGAAAATTGAAAAACTAATGCAATTTTCGCACCCAAAGCAAGTTTTCCACCTCTTGGTGGAAAATGCACTCCTATGGTAATTTTCCACCGAAGAAGCCAAATGGTCATTTTCCGCCAGGGAAGCAAATGATGAAAGATATGGAAAATGGTAAAGAAGAAATTGAAGGACCTACTATCGAGCTTGATAAATAAATTAGTCCCGAGGAGCAATTGTTACATAAACAATCGATCATACTTGTTTCCCATCGACATGAAGAAATCCATGAGAGAGTCAAGCTTGAAGATCACAAAGAAAGACCGAAGAATAGAGGAAACTGTGATAAAAATGTAATCCCTGAGCCTTTTGCCCTTCATTTGTTGTAGAGTTTCGGCCCTAGTGATAGAAGACTGTGCACAGACAGATGTATTCAATAAAATTTGAGGCTGAAGGGTGTCAGATTCCATTCTATGGATGAACATAAATTATAAAGTGTTGTGAAGTAGTGTGATCGGCTCAAAATAGAGAGAGGCCAATATCTTAAAACTCAACAAGACTATTCAAATGTTGAATCGAATTCAATGGAATGAGATATATCGGCATATGGAAAATGGAGAAGTTAATTTGTGATTCTCCAAATCAGAGACTATAGAATCATTTTAATGCATTAGCCAAGCCCCCTATTTTGGTTGAACAAAAGAGACACTGAATTGGAAAATATCGATGCCGCCATGAATAGAATGAAGCACGTGATGACTAAGAGCCAAGTGTTTATGATGCAGAATAATAATGTCGCCTGAGATAGTTCCTTGACTCGAGATCGAACTATGGAGATTCCATTTGAGTGGTGGTAGTTACACCATTCATTATATTGTAGGAACTGTTTGCACTATGAGACTTTTGTTGTTGTGGATGTCGATAATGAAGAGTATGCAAAAAAAAAAGAACATGAAGCCGAATCGGCATAGAGGAGTCTCAAGTTCAATAAAGGGAAAGTGCCTATCAATCGATAACTATTGAAAAAGTTAGGTTTTACTCATGCATATGACATGAAGGTATGCCTTTAACCGTCCAGTGATCACCACATCGAAGATACAGGTGTTTGAGTCCTCTGCATGTTCAGTACTGATAAGAGGAGACTTTTTCCATGACGATCTGGTGTGGGAAGTGTCACCTTCAATGTGATAAAGGATCAGGTTACCAGTATAAAGACAACATGTATAGAAGATCGAGCCTAAAATGCAAGAGAAATATCTAGCATGCACAGTCAAACCATATTGTGAAAGGGAATGCCAAAGACTAACTTTTCACGGAGAGAAGCACTTTTGGAGTTTCCTGCTACGAAAGAAGCTAAAATAAAAATCCTGCAAAGGCATAGACTATTTTGATTGCAATTGAAAATCATTGAATTCAACCTAAAAATGAAGAGACCAAAGAAATGGATTGATCTAAAACATTAAAAAGTGTAAATTGAGAAGAATCTGAGTTGTGGAAAATGAAGAACCCGACGTGCATTTAACAGTCAGTTGGGATTTTCCGTCGGGAGCAATCAGTTTGAGATTCTCCACCAAATGTATTAGAAGCAAATCCTCCACCAGATATGGCTTCACTAATTTTTTCCCCAAGCACACGACACTTTAAATCATGACATTGCCGAAGGAAGAGAAATCAAATCCGTGATAGATCTAATCACCAAAGTGCATTCATAGTTGAATTAACAAAGTGTTGATATATGAATAGAGATGCTCAAAGTCTTTAACTGGATCTTTTCATAGTCAAGGTGAGAACCAGTACAGAGAGCCGAATCTGTGGAGTTAGTTATATATTCATAAGGAGTAGAAAATATGATCACCAAGCCTCAGATGATGATCCAAGATGGAAGATACAGCATAGATGATACAAATATCGATGACAGGTATGAAGAGTCACTTCTATAGGATGCATGAGAAAATTGAAGAACTCATTGATTATAAGGCACTCGCTGGTGAACCTGACCAAACCTATGGTCTATAGCTATCTTTTTATGTGCCCACGAAGTCAATACATCAAAATTGATGTGCACAAAGTCTTTATTGAAAGCTCAAAATAATTACAGAACCATGAATGACAAAGGGGATGTCATGTAGTCTTTCTTAGAAACACAAAAATGAATAGCTTCACAAGAAAAAGACATGAAGAGGAAAGATTCACTTTTCGGGAAAGAATAATCGACCAGTTTGAAGAAGAAAATGGTGACGAGCTAATGATAAGGGATTCATCGAGTACTTATAGCAATAAGAACCGACTATAGGCATGGTCATCTAATTAGCTGGGATATTCGAAGTTATATTTATCTTTAATGCTAATTCCCAGATAAGCAGAGTGTGACAGTTGTTAAATTCTTTGCCACATTCCATCAACGTATGCCACATAGATGGAGAGTTATTAAATTGTTATGGATGGCAGTTACGAAATCCCAATGATGATGAATGATGGTATTTGAGAAATTATGAGAGTCCACATATACAGAGATATTCATATCAAAAGGAGTCAGTCATGCAAGGAAAGGAGTACTGAACTAAGGCTCGGGTAGGAGTTGATCCACATAGATCCCAAATGCACATTACGCTTGGAATTGGTTATTCTCTTCGATGATAGCAAGGAGTGCCAGCTCATGATGCTTTTAGATTAAAGAAGATTTTTCTATCTTAATGGATTGCCTTTTGATTTATTTCGAAGGTAATAAAGGTATAGCTTTTGAAATTTTAAAAAGGAAGAAAGAAACAGTTATGAAACTAAAAGGTTAGCAGTTACAGAACTGAACAACTACTGGGGAAATTGAAGAGTCATAATGGGACATTATTTATTGTAAAAATCTTTTCTTAGAAGAGGTTCTTCTTTTCTGCAAGAGACAGAGTGCTGGAGTGGGAGAATACAACATTTCATTCATGCATTTCATTTCATGCATTTAGGGGATCTATATTCTAATTTTTGTAATTGATTTGGCAAAGAGATTGTGAGAAAATAAAGTTTGAGTATCCTTGTTTGTTGTGTTCAATACAAAGAGAGGTTTTATTATGAATCAAAGCATTTGGTTATTACTTTTCTGATTATTATCAATCAAAGAATTGTTGTATTCAGTTTTGAGCACTTTCTTGCATCTTGAGTCGGATGGCGAATGGGTTGTAGATCAGAGTATTTTCATCTATTCCTGTTGCAAAGATTAAGATGTTTAATCTTCTTTTCATTTCATTTCTTAATCTACATTGTCAGCATTCATTTATGCATTTCCAATGCTGGGAAGTCATTTGAAGTGTGGGTTCTTGGAGTTGGCTAGGTTTAGGGTTGAATTCTCTGCCTGAGTTAGTTCAGTTTGGGGTTGGCTTGGTTTTCCTCTTCCATTCTCAGGTTAAGAATGAAACCAGTTAGTTTAGGACTAAACCAAATTCATTGAATATTATTAATAAGGGAGCTGTACCTTTCAATTTAGAGGAAATCTATCAATCTAGTGATAGATTATCCAACTGTTGTTATCAAATTGTTTCTCACAGATTTGGGCATTTGAGAGTTAAATTGAAAAGAACAATCTATTTACCAACATGCAGTAAGCAAAATCTTATCCCTAATATCTTTTTGTAAATTTGAAATAAACATATGTTGAATATCAATATCAGGAACAAGATAAGAAATTTGAGCATACAAATGCTTAAATCTACCAATAAAATCAGTCAATTTTTTCTTAGTGTTTTGTTTATAATGCATTAAATTAGATAAGGACACTTGTGGTCCAATGTTATTTTGAAATTGTTGAATGAAATAATTATCAAGTTTAGGAAAAGAATCAATGGAATAGGGAGGTAAGGAACAATACCATTGTAAAGCCTTATCTCGAAAGGTCCTAGCAAACAATTTAGCTAAAATCCTATGGTCATGAGCATAATCACTACAAAGGATTTGAAATGTTTTAACATGAGTAAAAGGATCACCTTTACCATTATAATTCTCAAGATGAGGCATATCGGCTTGCTGAGGGATAGTAGCATGAATGATGTCTAGGGATAAAGGACTACCCATATCACATGTAGGAATGCTAAATTTAGATTGAGTTCAAGATGCAAGTTGTTGTTGTAAAGATGACACAGTTTGAGCCAAACTAATAATTGTAGAATCATTAGAGGAAACAGGTGGCATAGAAATATTAGGAACACTAGAAAAAGTGTAAGAAGCAGTAGTAATAAAAGACATGACTGGTGGAACATTAGGAACCACAGTTGGAATAGGATTAGTATAAGTAAAAGGCACACTATGATATGAAGGTTGTGAGGTAGGTAAAGATACTGACAGAGCACTCACAGGAATAGGTGCGCTTGGGAGAGAAGTTGTTATCAAGGGAGGAGTGTAAGTTGGAATACTAGGTAGAGGAATAGAAGAGGGTCCTACACTAGTAACAATAGGTGTGAATTCTAACTCTTGAGCCTCTTGAGCTAAAGGTTTAACATTCAAATTCACAAGATGAGTAACACTACGCAAGAAATTAATACCTTGATCATTATCACAGAGAACTTTCTTAAGAGCCTCTATAGCTTGGATAGAATCTTGATTATGGTTTTCTTGGATAAGCCAATTTCCCATTTTATCAAGTTCGGTTGAAAGGTTTTGCACTTGTTCAGGAGGAACTCTTAAAGCGTCATCTTCATCATGAGATGAGTGAGAAGAGTTATGCTCCATAGAAGGATTGGAATCATGAGTTATCAAATTATCATTCAGGATCCTAAGGAAAGGAGAGGAAGACTCTGGATCAAAGGAACCCATAAGTCTACGGCTTCTTCTAACTGGGATACTATAAGTAGGACTAGATGTGGTAAAGTTCATACACCAATATAATGCAAATGAACTAACATAAAATTTTGATCAATGGAAATTAAATGCACTTTGAATGAAAATGCAAGATCTAGCATAAAAAATGTAAATCTAACACCAAAAAGAAAGATTTGTCTATCGCGGGTTCACCAAAATGTAATATATAAAATAGGGGGTTTAGGAATATGTAAGGTGTTGGAAAAGGATAGGGTGATTTGATTGTTAATTGTTGTTTGATTTGATTAAAGCGTATTGAATTCCTTAACCCTACTTTATACTTACTTGAATTTAATTGATTATGTATTGCAATTGTGATTAGGGAGAAGATAAGATGTTCCTCTTTTATTCCCAAATACATAAATGGGAGATCCAAGTTGATCAACCCCAAGGAAGGGCTAATGCACAAATGAATCAACTATTTGGAAAGGAGAATAACAAGAGGGGAATCTTAAATTTTGTTAACTATATGTATAGATATGATATATGACAGTAATTGAAGAAATAGGAGAAATGCACTAACCTTGAAATATTGCAGATCAAATAATGTTGTTTTCTAAGGTCTGTAGACTATTTTTGGAAAAACTCACAGTTGATCCCAAACCGGAACGCAGAGATGAAAAAAACCCAGAAATATTTTTCCGTTCTGATGTCATTTTATGAAAAAGGTCAACCTTAACCCACAAATGTCAACCCTAACCCAATAATGTCAACCCTAACCTACACATGTCTGATAGAGAATCTGTTCGCGCTGTCTGAAAGAAAGCCGAAAAGGGTATCTAGATCTGGTCTCAAATCTATTGTTCTAAACCTGTACCTACAAGAAAAAGAGGATTATTTGTTGTGGGGGAGGGGTTTCCCTTGGTCAAACCCCAGTTTTGGAATTAACCTCAAATATATATAATTGAAATTGCAGAAATGGATAAAGTAAATGCTTAAATTCACCTTGCTTGTAAAAGTCCTTGTGGCAGATTTGAATCCTTGAATCCACAAGTATGCTTCAAAATGTGGAATGTAGAAAGGTAGGATGTCATCAATCTCTTGCTTGTAGATCTCCAACACCAAGTATTGAATGGGTTTCTTAAATTTGGAATGAGCTTGGAAGAAGGTGGATGAAGAGATCACCAAAAGGGCACTATGTAGCTTGAATCCTTCAATGGCATCCAATGGATATCCTTTATGAAAATGGATTCTTGAGTAGATGGATGAATCCTTTCTTCAAATCTTTCTTGATTGATTTCTTATATTGCTCTTGATGATATTTTGAGAATGCTTGATTAGAAGACTTGGTTTGCTTGATGATGGTTAGAGAAAATGAGAGGAGAAGGGTCCCTTTTATATGAAACTAGGGCACAATCTTCTAAGGAGGCTGACATAGGAGAATTAAATTTCCATTAAAGCCTTTACCCCTAGGAGAGGACCTATCTTAAATATAATTAGGAATCGACACTTCAAAACCTGAAAGAGATGACCCAAAAGCGGGAAAATACTTTTTACAAAGACTGACATCCAAAACTGTGAGACCCTAAGATCTGAACTCTGGGTCAAGGTTGAGGTCAACCTTGACCTAGGTCAAGTTCAAGGTCAAGGTCAACCCTAACCTAGGTCAGGGTTGAGGTTGACATAGACCTAAAAGGTCGACCCTGACCCTGAATCCTAGAATCACCAGTCTATAGTTCAAAATGCAGAAATCAGGCTAAACAGGAGTGGAAAGGACATAATAGGAGGGAAACCATGTCAAGATCAGGAACCCATTCAAGGTGCTTTTCATGAACCCAAACCACTCACTCGGAAGGCTAAACAAGTCCAAAATGGAAGTGCTTACATTTTCTGACCATACAAAATATAATGTTAGTCAAATACTCATAATAGTGAACTCCAAGACTTGGCTGCAACAAAGAGAAAAGAGCATATTTCAAGGTGTAACAATGGAATATGAAGAGAAAAAGTGATCAACATTGTTATAAAGTGTAGTTCAAAGAAAGAGACCACTGTCACATTCAAAAGTAAGACCCCCCATTGTTGAAACTACCAAACAAGATAAAAGGCTAAGAGACCATTCACATAGACATGTCACTGTCATGGAAAGAAGTACCAGTCACCACTATTATTAGGTAGAGAGGCAACATCCTTAGAGGTTGTTCAACATGGTATGTAACATCAAGGTTTCATTCTCCTAAAAGATGGGTTCTTGTGAACCACTACTCATGAAAAATTGTGAACAACTACTCATAAAACATGGGTCAATGAATTTATCTCCAAACCTGCACAGTTGAATCTTAATAGAAATATCATAAAAAAATTGGTTGGTAAAAATGATAATAGAATTCACTATTGGAATGACATCTCATAGATTGCAGTATCTTGCATGGGAATGTGGTCTCATAGATTGCAATGATTGTAGGATTGGCACAAAAAATTATTTCTGGAAAAATCTTTAAAAACTTTCAAGAAAATACAATTGGCATATGTAAAGCCAAATTCAACAACCTTTGCTAGCATCCTCCTTGCCTATGATAAAATGGGAGCTTTGGAATAGGTATGGATAGCCATCAAAGCATAATGAAGTTGGATATTTTTCAAACATTCATTCATTAAAAAATTCATCAATTCTCAGGTTGCTCCATTTTACTTCTCTATTTTATATCTATGCAAATTATTCAACATGCACCAAGATAGTTTGAGAAAAAGGACTTAGAAAATTTAAAAAACATGAGATTACATTGTTGAAAATTGTTGGTATAGTTGCATGCAAAAGAGAAAAGGCACAAGAAGTAATGGTAGTCTTGGATATTAGAAGTTTGCAGCATTCATACCCCAAGGAGTTCATCTCTGCAGCTTTATGAAATAGATTTCAACAATATATAATAAATTACAAATTGGCAATTCTAAAATGCAGATTCATCAACTTTTGTCAGATTCTCTGTGGGCTAAGAAATATGGTATTGAAACCCATTGAAGCATTATGGATGCAACTTCTTGTCAAATTTCATTATGGAGAGAAAGAAATAGATTTTTAAGAAAAAAGGTTGTTTGGCTGAATACTCAAGCTTGTGGTTTCAAGGAAACCAAAAATTCAAGCTATGTGTTACATAAATTTGGGAAAAATATTTCAAAATAAAACATCAAAATTATGCAATTAGCGGTGACTAGGTCAATTCAAAACCTTTTCCAAAACATGATAAAGTTTTAAAAATCTTCATCAATTGCAAATAGGATCATTTTATCATTCCTAAAGAAATTTTGTTAGAATTTGATTTCAAATCTCCTAAAGCACAAGTTATTTGTACTTTGAACAAAAGTAAACTGTTTGGCAATATTTCAAGCATCTAGTACTTATTTATATTTCAAGCATCAGAAGATATTTTACTGAACAAAAGTAAACTGTTTGGCAATATTTCAAGTATTGAAGATTAGATACCCTAAAGAGAGCTTAACAAACATCACTCTCAAAACAAGAAAACATTTTGCCAAGTCCGTGCTGGGGTCTTGGTATACCCTCTTTCCCACAAGGTCGCATGATTTCAACCATTAACAAGACATCAACAGAGATTCAAACAAAGTATAAAACAACATTCATTTCCGATCATATAAACACATTCAAGATTTTTTTATATTAAATGCAATTCATGATTTTTTTAGGCTTGTCTTGATGTGAAAATTTGCAAGCCTAAGATTACTACTGCAAAATGAAACAACCATCTTAAAATTGTTTAACGAAACCTATGTGTGGTGTAAGGGAACTTATTATGAGCAGGAGACAAGTTCATGATATTAATTGAGAACCAGGAAAAATATGTATAACCCTAGTAACTTACTCATTGCTTTCTGAGTACTCTTCTTGCAAATATTGTAGAAGGGAAAACTACTAAATCCCCTTTGTAGGTCATGTTGATGGAAGTCATCCTGAGATATTGTAATAAAGAAAATGTTACATTAAAATGTAAAGATCTAAAATCTTACATTTAAGAATGGTTATTGGATTGATTATAGTTATGTATATGAATATGTGTGAGGAGGGTAGGATTATTCCTTTTAATCCCAAATTACTCAAAGGGAAGATCTGAATTGATTAACCCTAAGGAAAGGATCAACGCATAAATGAATCAACCTATTAAGGATATGGATTAAAGAAATAAACCCTAATTCCTGCTTTATAGAAGAGGATATGCAATAGTTTTAGAAATATTAAGAACTTTAATTGAATTGAATAGGAGAAATTTACTAACCTTGAATGTTGCAAATTTCAAGAATGTTTTTTTCTGGAGCCTGTGTTTAGTTTTTAGAAAATCTAAGACCAAATCTAGAATAGAAGAGCAGAGAGGAACAAAACCCATAAATATTTTTCTATTCTGAGACAGTTCTGATTTGTACCCTCAAGTCAATGTCACCATTTGCCAGAATTTACGATTGCGCCCTAGGTCACAATTGACCTAAAAAGTCTTAGACTGAAATTATGTTTTCAGATCCCAGAAGTTTGCCAAAAATGGTATCTGAATCTCTGTCTCGATCTGTTGTTCAAAACCTATACCTAGAATAAAAATGGTTTGTTTATTGGGGTGAGGGTGTAATGTCCCCGCGAGGGAACCCATAAGGAATCAGGTCTATGACCTAAAATTACAATTAAATTTTATTTTTTTCCTAACATTCTAACTTAACATCATTACCATTTACAAAAAAAACATTCCTTAAGGTTCCCTTAATGTATTCAATTACCATTATTAAATATTTCATTTTATTACTTAATTGAGCAAATTCTATGTCCATTACAACTTCAATTTACATTGATTCCATTTCACATCAAAACCAACTACATTGATGAACTAGTGGAATTAATTTTCCTTACCAACTAACATGTAATTTACCCCTAGAAGTGAAACAAGCATAAATTACTAATCACATCCACTAAACATGTTTATTCTTTCATATTTGTTTACTCCTTAACATTATCTATGCTCAACCCAATTGCACCATCCAAACTCAATTAAAATTTTCCAATAAGATTCCTTACTTCCTATCTTCATTTCAAGATAATAATAGAAAGAGCGCAAAGTACTTATCCATGTATTGATAACCAACATAAATAATCAAATGAATCATTTTTCCATAAGTTTAACTTCCATAAATTATCATCTATAACCTTTTACAAGTCCAGTTAAGAATGGAGATTAAAAACCTAGTTTAAATAACCTTACATCATACACATTGAACTTAAACATTTAGGAACGTTATGAAAGAATTACATCTTAATACTAATTTTAATAACATACATATTTTTCTTTCCCTTATTATTTCACCTGGAGATACCCTTCAACCTTAGCGTATCCTTACACTATTCCACATATCAAAATGAGTTTCCTTTCAGAAGTTTTCATCTATAAGTTCTTTGCAAAAGCTTACATAGAATAATTACTTCCAATTTTATTTAAAACTCAAGAGAGATAGGGTAGGAATTACTTAAACATGATCCATGCTTGATTTACCAATATCAAATCCCCTTTTTGAAATTCCTAAAACTACCCTTCCCAAATACATAAATTCTTTCTTACAACTTCAACACAATTACAATTACAGTTGCAACACATGGCCTGAAGGCATATAGAATGATAATTACATCAAGTTTCCCAAAGGCTTACATTACATCTTTACACCTTGATTTCAAAAGATAGAGGTACATGATACAAGATAGGATAACTTCATCACTGAACAAATCAGAATCTAGGCCATGACAC
>MU226881.1:787953-805031 GCA_018584345.1 Thuja plicata | reverse complement strand
AATGAGCATCTCACATATAAGCATATAAGTCTATCAGGTGATCCTTTTAGCATTAAGGTCCTAAACTATCGTTGACACACAAGAAGATGTATAGGAACATACCTATGCAATATTATTATTTCCCATACTAAAATATGAAGTTATGGTGAGTCAGAAGAAGTTCAATTTAAGAAACCATCTCAAGAAGGGTCATTCTAACCTATAGCTCTTCCTAATTTCTAGTGAGCATAACCAAGACTTGATCGGGTTGGAGGGGCATTTCAGAGGGGTTTGCCTTAGTCAAACTCTGATTTAAGAATTAACCTTGAAATTAATAATTGAAATAAAGAATGCTTGCAAGTAGTAGAAGTAAATCTAATAATGAATCTATGATATTCAAATAGATATGCAATTGTATTTTGAATGTAAATAACTATGTAGATATGAAAGCTTGGAATCAACTAGAAACCATAAACCTCCATGATTGTATGCTTGGAATCCACCTTGAAGGGAGAATGAATGAATCTTTGAAAATGGACAAAAGGATCTTGAAGGAATATCACTCCACCATGATGGATAAATATAGGGTTTGAATGATGAATCTTGAATGCTTGAACCAAATCCCTTCAAAGGCTTGAAAGCTTGAATCATTGATCTTCAATGGAGAACTTGAATGCTTGAGAGGAAGACTTGAACACTTTGAACACTTGAGAAAATTTAGAACAATGGATGCTTGAAATTTTTGTTTGGTGACTTCTTGTTTGATTTCACTTAGTTTATGGATCTTGTGCTTGGAATTAATTGCCTTTGTCTTTCTTTAAAATAAGAGAGAAAAGCTTCCTTTTATATGAAATTAGGGCACAATCTTCTAGAGAGGCTGACATAGGAGAATTAAATTATAATTAGACACATGCCACTAGAAGAGGAGCTATGTAAAATATAATTGAGGATTTTCCACTTCAGAACCCAAAACAACCAACTCGGAAGTAGGAAATAAATTTTTTAGGACCTCTGGCAGCTGACAGGCTTCCAGATTTGAATGGGGGACCCAAGTCAAGGTTGAGGTCATCCTTGACCTAGGTCAAGGTTGAGGTCATCCTTGACCAAGGTCAAGGTCGAGTTCAACCTTGACCCAGGGGGTCAAGACCCCTGGAAAACATGTTAGTTGGGATGGGAGGTGTCCAGAGAGGCCCAATCAGGGTCCTAAACAGACACAGAAGCAGGAGAGGATAAAGAAATGAAAAGACAATGTGATGGTGGTAAAAAATATCCCCTAAGGATGGATAAATGTTCTTAACATGGAAGTGCTTCCATTTTAAGATGATACATTAAGCCCCCACTTTAGCAGGAGTATGGAAATCGAACATACTCGCAATAAAGTTTAGAAGAAAGACTCAGGTGGATCACAACGAGGTAGAACATAACTAAGTCAAGGAAATGAGCCCCTAGACCAAGGATTATAACTAAACATACATGCATAAATATATGGAAGTAAAGAGAAATCAATCATAGAAAACATACATGATTACATAAGTAAGACAAGAGCAACACTATAGATAACAGAGCTTCATGATCTAATCCTACTAGCATGAAAGTGAAAGAGAGAAAAGAGAAAGTGATTACCTCGCATAGTAAGATTCCCACCTTACCATGAATCACCAAAGAGGGAGAGCCCAAAAGGCTCACCCATAAACTATGCTTTGTAATTGTAGTGCATCTTCTAACGGCTTTTAAAATATCCATAGATCCACATTCTTGTATCACTATGGAAAGTATAAAATGCGTGTCTTTTCAGGATTTAGCAACTTATGTGTGTTACCTTCCAAGGATTTAGCATATTATAAAAATTTAAAAATGTGTATCTCTTCAGGATTTAGCAACTTATGTGCATTACCTTCTGAGGATTTAGAAAAAAAATAATAAAAAATAAAAATGCGTGTCTCTTCAGGATTTAGCAATTATGTGCGTTACCTTCCAGGGATTTAGCATGTTTGTAAAATTTAAACTTTATGTAAAATATAGTATAAGGGAGACCCTATATATGCCCCCCTCCTTATCATGAATACCCACTAGGAAGGATAAGGAAGAGAAAGAGGATACCTACTTCACAAAGTAAGGAGATATCCAGTTTAACAACAATATACACTATATCCTTAGCAAAGAGTATTGACTCTTGCCTCTAAGAACATAGATAATCATGAAATGGATATGTCACATATGGAAAAAGGATCCTCAAAGAGGAAGATATATTATCATCAAGTCCCCCACCATAGAGGATTTCTTAGGATAAAATGTGATCTTCTAAAAAAGGGGGACCAAAGATTCAATCATCTAGCCCCCTGCGATGAAGAGGAAGAGGAATCTCTGAATGAAGGAGTTAAACTCTAACCAAAGTAAGGGAAAGAGTTTATCAAGAGAATAGTTTTCAAAATAAAGAATATGTGATGACCTAGGACTATCACCTCTCATATAAGAGGGTATCCATAGTCAAAACATACATCCTTATAAGGAAATAATGTTGTATGATAAACAAATGCCACTAAGCTAAGGAAAGTATATCCTTAGATAGAGGAAGAAGGAGAATACCTTTCCCCTTATGGATGAAAGAAAGGGATATATAAATTATATCAAGAGATTTCATAGCAAAGAGATATATTTACAAAACAAATGTCCTATAAAAGATATCATGAAAAAATTATAGGGATAGAATATAGAAAGAATAACCAATTAAACCCAAAAAAAAAAAACATGCTAAGAGAAAAAATGGATCCTAGAAGACTGGAATAAAATACCTCTTGCCCCATAGTTAAGAACAATAGGAGAAACATGATCTAAATTATAGAAGAACCAGGGGAATGCCCTATATCAAAATTATGAAGAAATTTCAATACTGCACGGGAATGAGATATAATTTCCAAAGCAGCTCTTTCTCGAACATATAACTTGAAATGCACACAATCAACAAGTAAATTTTTATTACTATAATGAAAAGGACATATATATTTAGACGGAGTATTTTTAGGAATAGGTTTGAAGATTTATTTTTTAGAATTCATTAATTGAACATACACTTTCTTAGCCACATCTTGAGGAGTATCAGGGTGTTCTAAAGAAGGTGTTGGAAGAAGAACATGAAGGAGGATGATGGTTAAGATCAACTACCTTAATTGGAGGAGGTGGGAAACCTATACCATGAATATCTTGTTTAGGAGATGAATGAATTAGGATTTTAATGCCTTGTTCATTAATACCAAGCCCTAAGCCTTTACAACCTTGTTTATCCACCATAGTATATATGGTAGTGTACATATCTTGCAAAACTTTGATATGAGGAGATTGATTATGGTGTTCATGAGAAAATGTTGTGTATGGTGGAATGATAGGATTAGAAGAGGTTTCCTTTTTTTTTCCATTTAACATCATCATGGATTGGATAGGGAGGTGAAGGTAAATGAAAGAATTCTCAAACATCATTATCATGAACCCTAGTTTGGGCCCCATCATAAATGTGGGAAGAACTAGGGATTGAAGATGGAGAAATAGAAATAGGAATATTTGGAATTGGATTAGGATTGATAGGATTAGGATTAGGAATATTAGGAGCTAAATTACACATGATAGTAGTAGGAAGATTAGGAGGTGAGGTATCATCTACCCAATTCTTCACATAATCCAAAAGATTAATAAGTCCACTACATAAATCCTTGATGAAAATTTTGAAAGTAGGAAGACTAGTATTAGTTAATCTCAAAATAGCATAAGCTAGTGAAACATGAAGATTAACAAACATAATGAAATGGATGATACTTTCATAAACATCATAATTACTATAGAGAGATGCTAAAAGAAGCATAATGAGAAAAATAGCCATCCCCCAAAGCATGTTAAAGATCCTCATAGTGAATGAAATGCAAGAAGTGTTTTTATATTTTTATGAATATGTAATTTTTTGTATTTTGGATTGCAAGATCATAAAAGAAAAATAATTTAGTATGTATGCAAAATATAGTCTCTAAGGGAAAGAGGCAAAGCATCTAACACCAAAAAGAAACATTTGTCTATTGCGGGTTCACCAAAATGTAATAAAGAAAATGTTACATTATAAAGTAAAGATCTAAAATATTACATTTAAGAATGGTTATTGGATTGATTATAGATATGTATATGAATATGTGTGTGAGGAGGGTAGGTTTGTTCTTTTAATCCCAAATTACTTAAAGGGAAGATCCAAATTGATTAAACCTATGGAAAGGATCAATGCATAAATGAATAAACCTATTAAGGATATGGATTAAAGAAAGAAACCCTAATTCCTACTTTATAGAAGAGGATATGAAATAGTTTTAGAAAGGTTAAAAACTTTAATTGAATTGAATAGGAGAAATATACTAACCTTGAATGTTGCAGATTTGAAGATTGTTGTTTTCTGGAGCTCGTGTTCAGTTTCTGGAAAATCTAAGACCGGATCTAGAATAGAAACGTAGAGAGGAACAAAACCCATAAATCTTTTTATGTTCTAAGAGAGTTTTGATTTGTACCCTCAAGTCAATGTCACCATTTGTCAAAATTTCTAATTGCGCCCTAGGTCACAATCGACCTAAAAAGTCTCAGACTGAAATTCTATTTTCATATTCTGGAAGTTTGCCGAAAAGGGTATCTGAATCTCTGTCTTGATCTGCTATTCCAAACCTATACCTACAAGAAAAATGGTTTGCTTGTTGGGGGAGGGGTTTTCCTTAGTCAAACCCCAATTTAGGAATTAACCTTGAAATCAATAATTGAAATAAAGAATGCTTGCAAGTAGTAGAGGTAAATCTAATAATGAAGCTATGATATTCAAATAGATATGCAATTGTATTTTGAATGTAAATAACTATGTAGATATGAAAGCTTGGAATCAATTAGAAACCATAAACCTCCATGATTGTATGCTTGGAATCCACCTTGAAGGGAGAATGAATGAATCTTTGAAGATGAACAAAAGGATCTTGAAGGAAGAGCACTCCACCATGATAGATATATCTAGGGTTTGAATGATGAATCTTGAATGCTTGAACCAAATCCCTTCAAAGGCTTGAAAGCTTGAATCCTTGATCTTCAATGGAGAACTTGAATGCTTGAGAGGAAGACTTGAACACTTTGAAAGCTTGAGAACATGTAAAAAATGGATGCTTAAAATTTTTTCTTGGTGACTTCTTGCTTGATTTCACTTAGTTGATGGATCTTGTGCTTGGAATTAATTGCCTTTTTCTTTCTTTATAATGAGAGAGAAAAGCTTCCTTTTATATGAAATTAGGGCACAATCTTCTAGAGAGGCCGACATAGGAGAATTAAATTATAATTTGACCCATGCCTCTAGAAGAGGAGCTATGTTAAATATAATCAAGGATTTGCCACTTCAAAACCCAAAATAGCCAACCCAGAAGCAGGAAATGAATTTTTTAAGACCTCTAGTAGCCGATAGGCTTCCAGATTTGAAAGGGGGATCTAGGTCAAGGTCAAGGTCATCCTTGACCTAGGTCAAGGTTGAGGTCATCCTTAACCTAGGTCAAGGTCCAGGCTGACCTTGACCCAAGGGGTCAGGACCCTTGTAAAATAGGTCACTTGGGATGGCAGGTGTCTAGAGAGGCCCAATTAGGGTCCTAAATAGACACAGAAGCAGGAGAGGATGCATAAATGAAAGGAAAATGTGATGGTGTTCAAAAACATCCCCTAAGGAGGGATAAACATTCTTAACATGGAAGTGATCCCATTTTAAGATGATACAGATATCAAGCCAAATTTTTTAAGGGCTTCATATTACCTGCAAGACCTAGAAAGCACCCAAATGAAGGATCTCAATGCAGTCCATCAAATTTAGATATGAAATCTCTTTCTTTTCCTCTGAAATTTTTATTTTTCGTCTTCCTCCTACCTTCCTCTACCTCTTACCGCGAAAAATTAAAAAGCATGCATGTTTTTGTCTTTAGTTTTTATTAAAGATAATAATGATAATATCCATTTTTATTTATAATAATTATTAGCATTTACACCTTGGTGTGTAATGGGTAAGAGGCATTGAAGATTAATTAGAATAAATGTGGGTTTTATGTTTCATAACTTGATAGTTTTGAGCATACTAAATTAGTTGATTGATGTCTAGATATATGTGTATTGAAAGAATTACTATTTAACAAGTTTACAAATTACTTATACCAAATAACTTCTTAGGAAATCCATGGCCATGAAAGGAGGTTCAACTTGTTTTGAAGAAATGATTCCTCTTCATTGCAAAATTCACATTTTAGTTTTCTTTGTTATATTGCTAGTCAAATCCATGGAGCAGAGAGAGAGAGAGAGAGTGAAAAAAATATGTGTCAATAATCTAGATATGATGCAAAGCCTTCCTAACGCCCATAAAACTTAACTGTTATAATGAATTTTGTGTGTTAATTAAATTCTAAAATCAATTAACATTATATTTAATTTTCTATGCAACAATCATAATAAGTTTAATTTATTGTACTTTGTTTTTCCACAAATCTACGAAGTGAAAAAGATGTCACTAAGGTAGTGTCACCCCAGACAATAAAAATAGTTTTAGTTTTTAATTTAAAATTATTTAAATAATAATTTAAGTGTTAAAGAAGAAATGTTAATTTCATCTTTTAAAAATGTCTTAAATTGCTATTTTATGTAATAGTGTGATGTAGCATGTAAACATCTATTCTATAAACATAAGGAATGGAAGACAACTTGTCACAACAAAATGGTGATTTAATAAAAAACCACCTAAATGGTGCTTTGAATACTTGATGAACAATATGTTTAAGGTCTTGGAATTAATGTGTTCAACTCTCCAATCTATCATAACATGTACCTACACTACTTATACTAGAGATCTTTTACATTTTGGGCATGGGCACATATACAATGATTATCTCACCAAAATTTCAAAGAAGATGTAATTTGATGTAATGTTAAAATTTATAATTGTAGAAAGGTTTAAAGATTTACATACTTTTCAGATCATTTGTCAAAACTACCATGCAGACTAGTGTTATCAATTGTAGCATCTGGGTGTAGGTTGAAGAATATTAAGGCATCCCATTTGTTGGGATTCACTACATACAAAAAAGAGGTTTGAGAAGAGAACATTGAGCGCATTTGATAAATGTGTATGACTATAACAGATAATTAAATTCAAACTTTTAGAGATAACACATGAATAGCCACGCTTGACACATTATGACCATGAATAATCTTTTGGTTGGCTCGACCTTGCCTGAAAATTAAACATATGTATCAACAATATTTGAATAATGACATAACTACTAAAGTTCACCTTGGGATACAAACAAAATAATGAAATATCTAAAAATTATAGAGCACATAGAATAGTCAATGTGAAATACAACAATAAGTCTACAGCGAACAGATTATTAGAGCACAAAAAATAATGTTGGCACAATAAGTCTATTAGCGAACACACATTATTGGTGAAATGCAACTTCTAAGAATATAAGTATATGATATTATCAAATGCTAATGTGTAAAGGAGTATTAAACATTTATTTACTAATTATTTATTGATTTATTTGGTCATTTATTTAGTCATTTTACCCGATAACTGAATTGGTCATTTATTTAGTCATTTTACTCGATGACCAAATTGGTCATTTATTTAGTCATTTTAGTTGTGATTTTACCCGATGACCAAATTGGTCATTTATTTAGTCATTTATATTTGTGAATTACAAAAAATGGGTAGAACATGATCAGTTTTAGTGATGTGACAATTTTTTTTTCATGTGACTAAAGGTTGTAGTCACCTAGTCATTTATTGCCCAAATTCTACTAGTGGTTGGGTTACAATCATTTCATTCCATGAAATGAAATTTCATGGATAATCATTTCATTCTAAAATAAGGGCGCTAAAACTTTATCAAAGAAGTTTTTAATCTTGAATTTTGACCTCTAGATCCCAATTTTTCTACCATAATTCTGATTCTTCTAGAGGTATGGGCTTAATTTATTATGACACATAAAGTTGCATACATCCCAAAATTGTCAAGGTAAAACTGACAATCAAACTTTATGAAAGTATCAATTTTATCCCTAATTATTTTTTGAGATGTTGCATTCTAATATTCTAAAGTGGGGTTGTAAATTTAAATCCACCTTAGGGGGATACTTACCTTGTGAGTTGTTGAATAAAAACTGGGAATCAAATGTGTAACATAGAGCAGTGCAATTTAATATTTTGTTATGTCATTGCAAATGGATATGTATTCCTTAGATATGGTTATGTGATATTGTCCTATTGGGAATCTAAGTTGTTTACATTTTTCTTAGTTGTCACTAGTCCTCTTCTGAAATGAAAGGAATGTGTGCCATGTAGTTTTTGGGTGATTTATTAGATTGTAGATTATAAATGAAACTGAGTGGGACTTAAAAAGGTTAATGTTTTTTTTTTAAAGACAATTATTCAATTGTGTATTGTCATTGATGTCACACATGTATATACACTTATGTAGTGATGATACACAAATGTCTATATTTAGACTGAGCATAGTTGGTGAATAGAATGAGTTGTTTTAATGTTGACCGATTCTAGTCGGGTATTGAAGAAGTTTAGTGTTGACCGAGTCACTCGTACATTTCAGTCATGGTCAGGCATTTAGTGCCAGCCGAATAATAGTGATTTACATTCTATAATTAATTGATTATATGAGGCTGACTGAATTGTGATTTATTATTTAGAAGTATATTCAAGCCGAATTGATAGGGCTTAAATCATATATATGAAAGGTCAAGTTTGGATTGTATGTGGAGCAAGAGTGTTTGAAACAAGAAGTATGGAATTTTGTGATATGAAGAGTGAAGGCAAAATCAGATAGGATTCTGATTGAGTATAGATCACTCAGAGCTGCAATAGAATATCTGATCAACAAGGATCCAGTCATAATTAGAAGAGAGATCTGAATCAACAAAGACAGTTTCTTACACATATAGGTCAATTCATTGTTACTTTCTAACAATTGTAGCAGTGATCTCAAATCTCTTAACAGAGTAGAATTAATAAAAAATTTTGTAAATCCTCTCATAAGGTAGCATTTCTATGTTGAAGTGTTGAAGACCTCCAACAAGGATACTCCTCACAGGGTGATTAAATCCTTTAACAGGTTCACACATAACCGTGTGTTATTGTAACCTTTAATAGGGTTGGCTCCTAACAGGGTTCACTTCAAAAGAGTGAAAAATAGTAACTAGTTATATTGGTAGTTTTTCCCATATTGTGTTTCCATGTTAAATCTCGGTGTCACCTATGTATATGTTATTTGTTTCATGCTTTATGTTTATGCACTTAATCACTAAAGTATAATTGCACTGTATATTATAAAGATTGCTTTGACACCTGAGCTACAGAAGAATATCTTAATTAACCGAGTAACAGTGTTAAATTATTTAATACATCTAAGGGAAAAAGGATTTGTTTTAGAGTAACTCATTCACCCCTCCCCTCTCAGTTACTTATCTCATTTCCAACAACTGGTATCAGAGCTTCAAGTGCTTTCAGAGAAGGCTTCAAGACCTAAGCTAAAGATCAGAGATGTCTTACAGAAGGGAGATCCCTAAGCTAAACAAAGACAACTTCCTATCATGGAAAGAGCTGATGAAGCTGCATCTATCTACTATCAGAGATGCTAGTTTGAAATTTTTGGAAAGAAAATATGTAGAACCAATAGGGACTATGACTGTGGAACAGATGATGGAACGGAAGATTCATAATATAATGATGATTGATATAGATTCTTCACTCAGCTACTCAGAATTTGATGAAGTCGAGGACTTACCTATAGCTTATGATATGTGGAAGAACTTAGAGAATATTCATGGAGGAGATGCAAATGTAAAGAGAGCCAAAGAAGAAAGTTTAAGAGGACAGTTTGACCAGATGAAAATGAAAGAAGAAGAAGACATTAAAAGATACAGTGAAAGAATCAAGAAGACTCTGAGTGCCATTAGAGCTGTAGGTGGAATAATTGAATATACAACAGTGGTCAGAAAGGTACTAAAAACTGTACTTTCTATCTATGCTATTAGAGTTTCAGCTATTCAAGAGATGAGGTGCAATAAGGATATAACTCTGGATACATTAGTGGGAAGGCTTACAAGTTTTGAGCTAGACAACTTTGACAATTACTCTCCTAGCTCTAGCAATCTTGAGTCTGCATTCAAAGTTAAATTCAACCTTGGTAAGAAGGATATATACTCAAAAGGGAAGCAAACTAAAAATGATAGTGATGATGAATCTGATGATGAATATCTTGACATCATTAAAGCATTACTTGTAAGAAGAGCCACAAAAGAAAAATACAAAGGAAAAATACCAATGATTTGTTTTTTATGCAATGAGGTTGGTCACATTGGTGCAAAGTGTCCGAATAAAGAAGACAAAGATGAGAAAAAGTTCAACAAATTCAAAAACAAGAAAGATTTCAAGAACTACAAAAGCTACAAGGATAAAGGTAAGAAGTCTTGTTATATTGCTAAAGATTCTAACAGTGAGGAAGAAGAAGATGAAATGATTTATATTGCTATTAAGGATGAGTCAGATGAAGAAGATGAAAAGACAACACTTTTCTCACACATCAGCAAAAATGGCACATGGATAATTGATAGTGGTTGTTCTCATCACATGGCTGGTGATAAGACAAAATTTGAACATCTTGAACACTATGATGGTGGGAGTGTTAGTTTTAGGAATGATGAACCTTGCCCTATAAAAGGAAAAGGTTCCATTACTCTAAAAGAAGGAATCAAATGTAATAATGCTTATTGGGTTGAAGGATTGAGGAGAAATCTACTCAGTGTAGCATAGCTGAACAACATTGGCTTCAAGGTAGAATTTATGAATGTAAAGGCCAGGCTCCTGGACGGTAAAGGGAACCTAGTCGAAACTGGCAGGAAAACTGTGAGGCCTCACCCTATACCCCATCGTAGCTTTTGATATTTTTATTTATGATAGACTTAGCACATGATATATTACTTTTTGATGCACTATGGACTTTATGGATTTTATGCTTTATGTCATGGACTTATCATTTTGGATGTTGGATACATTATGATGCACCTGATGGACTATATTATGTTGCTATTTTGGACCTTTTATTTTGAGACATTTGATTTGGAAAAATATTATGATTATGTGATGGATTATTGATGATATGAAGATTATTAGAAGTTCACATTTAATTGAATTATCATGCAATGTGAATCTCACTTTATGTTATATGTTTAAATGAAATTATTATTGCTTATGACCTTAGGTAATAAATTTAATATGAAGTTTTTTCCTTAAGATTTTGAATATTGTTAAGTTTCTTTATGAAGTATATTTTATCGCCTTGGACTACTAATATTTGGATTTAGTGTATAGGTATGAGACCATGGTATTAAAATTTGGGGAACCAAACATAGGTATATGTGAACTCAGTTTAAGCCAAGGTTGCATCTAATGAGAGACAAGACCTCATTGTATCGTGATTTAATTTGTAAATGTAAATGTTTGATTGTTGAAATTTAGTTCTTAAATGTTATTTTCATATTTAATTTCTTTGTGTTTTATGCCCAAGTGGATATGACATGTGTCTAGTGATGTGTAAGTGTTTGTATCTATTACTTGACACGTGTGTATGTACTTAAGACCATGAAATGTCCACATGGGGATTGGGTGTCCATCTACCTAGGTTAGTACCAAGTAGATCCCCATGTGTTTTCCTTGATTAGAGAGCTGGAGGTGTGGTCACTTCAATGTAATTTTGTGAGTATGCTTGTAGTGGACTTTTGGGGGGTTAGAAAAGTGCCTAGGGGTGTGTTAGGGTCATTTTTAGGTAGCCCACTTGTTATACCTATAGGTAAGGGTCATTTTAATCTTAAGATAACCCTTGGTTAACCAAGAGACCCTTAAAAAAGTTAGATTTTGAAGTTGGACGAAAATAAACTTTTGGAAGCATGATCTTGGATAGACCACTCTTCCATTTTGATGCAAAGACCTTACTTACCTTTTTGAACTTCCCCTTTTTGGATCCATTTTTAGAAAGTTGTAAGAGACTTAGGGAAGAGAGACTAATGGGAGGCTTTCCCTTTCCCCATGAGTTTCTAGTGGCCTTCTTAATGGTGACTCTCCAAGTTGGAGAGTTTGAACACCCACTCTCTAACTTGGAGACTTGTCTAGAATTGGTGAAGTTGGAAAAGGAGGACTTAGGCTTTAAGGGAGCTCTTCACAAAATTTCATTGCCATAAGCTTGGAACTAGGTTTGTGGACATTTTTCATTTTTGCTACTTGTTGTATTTTGAGTTGTAATGAAAAGGTAGGAAGCATGTTAGTGTGCTTGAGGAATGTAGAGATGTTTTTGTGTTTTATGTTGTTGTGAGAGAGATGTTATTTTTTTTTTTTTCTTCCTTTGTTTTTATTTTGTTTATGGGAGTTTTTTCAAGGCCCAGTCACCCTTGGGGGTGGAGGAGTTTGACAGCCCTTTGGTGTAGAGTCTCTCCTCAAGGAGGATAGGGAAAAATCATGGAGTATGGGCTCCATGAAGCCATCCTTTGTTGTTACTTCTCTTGGGATCCATAAGGGTATTTTGATGAATATGGAATTGATTTGAGATAATTTTTTTGTAAGCCTTGAGAGGACTTGGTTATAGCTTTTGGGTTTGGCCTTCTCCCTTTGGGTACTTGGTCCACTTCACCCCATTTAGGGTCATGAGAGACCCATTGTGAAAGCCTTGGTTGGGAGTCATTGTGATATGTTGTTTGTTTTCATTTGTGGAATTTATAAGTATGTAAACCACATTTGTTTGGTTCCCCAAGCTCGGGGGTGGCCTCATAAGAGGCCTAGGTTAGGATGTGAGCATCCCATGGTCTCCTAGTTGTTTCTTCTTTTTGCAGATTTTAATACTTGGAGCTCCTATGAAGTCTTAAAGTGAGCATGGAAGAAAACATAAAAGAGATTAAAAACATTCCTCATCTATGTATGTTCTTGTAAAAGCCTATGAGGATTTGTATTTTTGTAAATATTATGTTTGGGGTGAGATTTGTAATAGTTAGGTGGCTGAAAATATTGTAGCCTTGTTGTCAAAATGAGTGTTCTTGCAAGATTTATAAATCCTAGATTTTAAATTTGTGTAAATAATTTATTGAAGAGAAATATTGTGCTTTTGTAAGTGATTGGGTGAAGGCCTTTGCTAAAAAACTTGTATTGTTGAAAGAAAAAAAAGAAAAAGAAATGAAATGCAGCACTCTATGTATATGAAAAGATGTATTAATAGACCAAGGAGTTATCTTATTTCTTTTTCTTAGCTATATAAAGTAGAGGTAGTTGAACTATGAAATCATCTTCTAAAGTTAAAATATAAATACATATATTTTCTTGAAAATTGAATATAAGAGAGGTATGAGTAGGAAATAACTTTTAAAAAAAAGGGAAAAATATTTATGTACATGTATACTTTCATCTTCATATATTTTCATTTATTTTCAAAATCTTTCTAAACGAAATAATCCTAAACTATGCATCTACCTTTTCAGAATAAAAGATCTTAAGACATGTAGTTTATTAGATGAACATATTTCTGTGATATACAGTCTTGGAATGAAGAGAAATACACAAACATAAACAGATTGTAGATAACTTAATCAAATGCAAAAAATAATCTATTGCAATAATTTAATTTCTTTATTTAAAAATTTGAAGGAATAAAGTATCATATAGTAAATCTGTATTTTATACTATTGCTGATTGAATATATACATTTATTAGGCTCAGTATTTTTTTTATGAAAATTAGTTAAAGTAAAATAAAAATTATATATAT
Organism: Thuja plicata; assembly: GCA_018584345.1. Taxonomy (NCBI): domain Eukaryota; kingdom Viridiplantae; phylum Streptophyta; class Pinopsida; order Cupressales; family Cupressaceae; genus Thuja; species Thuja plicata. The sequence continues at coordinate 791,194 of MU226881.1, read as the reverse complement.
ATATATTAGGAATAGTCCCAAGAGATAACTCACAGGGGGGAGTGAATCAGTTATCTACTAGTTTTAATTCTTTTCTCCAATTAAGTATAGAATAACATTAAGCATAAATACATGAGCGGGAGTGCGAGAGCGGTAGCGGCGGTTAGGGCTTCCTCGGGGGGAGGCATTGCAGAGGAGGAAGGGGCTGAAGGAGAGGCCGATGAGGTAGATGGGGAGGTGGGCTTCTATGTTGGTCACTAGGTTAGGGCCCTCGGCTGCAGAGCTTGTGTTTTCTGGTAGAGGGTCCAGGATTCTTTTTTGCTTGGTGTCGACACTCAGTCTCTTAGCAGATTTTGTGTAGACTGACGGGAGAGAGCGAATTTTATGGAAGATTTTTTTTGAGGAGAAATTCCTCTCTATCATCATTCTTGGGAGGGGGTTGGGGTCGAGACATCCCTTTTCTGGCTTGTGCGAGGTTTGTGCTTTGTTTGCAGAGGACCTCATTTTTTAGGTCTCTTTGCTTTCTCTGTTTTGTTTTCTCTGCCCTGTTTGGGTGAGAGGATTTTATTTGGCTATGGAAGAGATGCCCAATTGTAGATCCAATGTTTATCTTGGTGGGTGGTTGCTCACTCTGTGTGGGATGAATGGCTTGACCTATCTTGGGTTTTTAATCTCTTTTCCTATCTTTTTGGGTTGTTCTTTGTTGTTATTGGCTATCTCCTATTGCTGAAAGCTTTATTTTTCAAGGATGAACCCCTTTTTGGCTTATTTCCTCTATATTATACTCCTATCAAGGTGGTGTATAACCCTATAGAGGTGGGAGCTTTTTGTGTGGTTGTTTGGAGGTGGAGCCTTTCTATTCTTCGGTTCTCTTCTCCTTCGCTTCCTATTGAGGGGAAGGATCAACCTATTGAGGTGGTATGTGGCTGCTCGAGGGAGATTGTAGTCGGTGGAGTTGGTTTGCCTCTTTCATGTAGCCACAAGAAAGCTTGATGTAAATGGATGAGATTTTTTTTCTATAGAATGTTTGGGTTGCACTGAAAAACCTTATCAGTGCTGGAGGTATCCCTTTGGTGTTGGTTATTATCAGACCAATTTCTGCTGAAAAGGAAGAGGAAATCTGGGGTCTTCCCATTTTCTCATCTTTGTGTTGTTTGTTTTTTGTGGCTGGTTGGTGCCTGCAAGTGGATGCTATTAGTTTTCAAGGGCCCATGCTGGAGGCTGGTTGTTTTTGGTTTGGGCGAAAGGCTAAGAATGGGACTTTGGTGTTCCAAAATGTTGATATTGTTGGTTTAGGGATCCATGTTAAAATCCTGAATTTCTATTTAGTGAGTTTTTACTCCTACTAAACTTATGGTGTAAGGATTTTTTTTGGTTCTTGGAGCAGCTAGGTTTTTAGAGTCTCATCTTTGTTAGCTATTGGCAGTTTATTGTCATTGGGTTGTTGTTTTGTATTGTTTATTCTTTAGCAACTTTTCATTTTAGTTGGGTTTTAGATTCCCTCCAAAATATGCTTGTATAGGGTTTCGAGGCCCCTTCAAAACCTTCTTTTACCCCAAATCAAAAACATTAAGCATAAATACAACAAGATAACACGGAATAGAACACCACAATTTTGGTTACAAGGAAACCAAAATAGGTAAAAACCCCGGTGGGAATTAGTACCCACAAAGAAATGCACTAGCGTATAATGATCCTTGTTAGAAGATCTTGCAACCCTGTTAGGAGTTGATATTTATAATGCAATAAGTATAGTGACCTAGTCAAGGGTTGGACTTTGTTAGGATTCTTTTACAAATAACCCTGTTAGGGGTGAGAACACACTGTCCAAGAGCACACTTCTCAAAAGATAAAGGCTGCAACCTTCTGCAAAATAGATATACACTATATCTGATAATTGAATTATTTAAGTAGACATGTTATCTTGATCAGTTCCAGTGAATTGAATACACTCTCTTCTTCTTCACATAGATCTTCAACTGATAAATGATATAGCTTTACTGTCCCATTACAACTAGCATCCTTCTTTTCTCTTTTCTTCTTTCTATTTTCCTCTTCCTCTCATTGGCGATCACAAATGAACTACTATAAGTATCTTCCTCAAAATATATGATTGTGTCAGCTATAGGAAGCCTTTCAACAACTTTCTTGTCGGCCAAACTAAGCATACAACATAATTAGAACCGCGCAACTCAAAATGAATAGACACATCACTTCACACAGTCGGCTCTACCAAAATAACTCAAATGAAACACTTCAGATGAAACAAGTTAAGTGCCTTTGTTTAAACATTGTTAACTCATAACTAAATATGAATTTGAACATGCATATCCTAAAGATAGGTGCAACAGAAGAAATAATGAAATTTTTGTCAGCTCTTAATAACAATCTTCTAAAACTGTAGCTCGTCAACAAATCAACATAACTACACTTTAACTACACTAATGAATATGTGTGTATGAAAATAGAATAATAAATATGTCTACAACATACAAATAACCGCACAAGGCTCCAAAATATCCATAGTGATAATTGAATACAGAACACTATTGTATACTATATGTTGTCATCAATGACAAACATACAGTCAACTATTTGCACAAAGGCAAATCTCCAACAGTCTCCTCCTTTGACATTGATGGCAACATATGATATGAAAAACACCATCAATCCAAAAGTATATTCTTTCTTTTTATAATCTTCTCAATATCCTCATCAAAAGTTCCTCTTCACTATTGCATCTCTTTTTATTGTGTTTTTTATTTTTATGACTGTATACTCGCCCACAGTATATGCTTTTTATTTTCATGATTGTATACTCCCCCAGAGTATATGCTCCCCCTTACTATATACTCCCCCTTTGACATCACTAGAAAAGGATGTCAAATACAAATAAGCATAGGTACTACTCTTGAAGTAGAGTAGTCAACCAATCATCAGTCACCAAGGACCGATGCACTTGCTACAAATTCTAATCAGACTCAGGAAAGGGAATTGTAGACATCCAAAATTATCCTTATATTAATTTAATTAATATTCCCATAACATTATAATTAATCTTAATTAATTATATTTGTTATATTCTTCTATCTATTTAATAAAATTTATTTAATTAAATACGATTCATGCTCCTAAGTATTTGAATTTAATTTAAATACTATCCCTTTTAATGTATTAAATCTTATTTAATACATTACCCTCCATAAATCCCCTTTTAAATAAATTTTAAATTTATTTATTTTCCCACATTTCTAATATTCTT
>MU226881.1:743471-762897 GCA_018584345.1 Thuja plicata | reverse complement strand
TACCATGTTTCTCTTGTCTAGATCTACAAACCCTTCTGGTTTCTCAATGTATACCTCTTCTTCAAGTATTCCATTTAGGAATGATGACTTGACATCCATCTGGTATACCTTGAATCCTTTGAATGCAACATAAGAAAGTATTATTCTTACACCTTCTAGCCTAGCGATTGGTGCAAAGGTTTCTCCATAGTCAATACCTTCCTCTTGGTCATTCCCCTTGCATACTAGTCTTGCTTTGTTTCTTATGATTTCTCCATTCTCATTCAGCTTATTCCTGAATATCCAATTAGTACCGATAACATTCTTGTCATCTGGTCTTGGCACAAGTGACCATGTCTTGTTCTTTTCAATTTGCTCAATCTCATCATTCATAGCACTTATCCATCCTTAATTATCAAGTGCAGCATTGACAGATTTTGGCTCAAACTCACAAATTAAACAACTTGAGTTTAAAGACTTACTTCTTGTTCTTGTACCAACTTTCTTATCTCCTATGATCTGGATCTCTGGATGGTTCCTTCTTACATATCTTTCAAGTACATGTACATCTCTTTGTCTATCTTCTTGATCATCATTTTGTCCTTCAGTCTATTCTTCATCACCTTGCACATTATTTTGAACATTATCCTGATAGTCGATATTTGTAGCCTGACCGTCAATTACAACATTTTGTTGCTCGAGAATTAAGAAATGTTGCTTGGGTAGAGTGTTGGGTTCTTCATAGCATACAAACTTGTTTTAGTCCTCAGGCTCTTTTGTGATTTCCAGCTCATTCTTTTCTGCAAATTCATCTATCTTTACATTTATTTTTTCAACAATTTTGTTAGAGGCCTTAATAAGACATTTATAAGCCTTAGTTTTAGTGGAATACCCAAGAAAGATACCTTCATCACTCTTGGCATCAAGCTTTCCATTTCTATCATCCTTTAAGATATAATATTGACTACCAAATATTTTAAAGTAACTTACTTTGGGTGTTTTACCATACCATAGCTCATAGGGTGTCTTATTTGTGTCCTTCTTCAATTGTACTCTATTTAGTGTGTAGAAAGAAGTACTGACAGCTTCCCTCTAGAATATTTGGGTGATGCCTTTCTCTATCATTAGTGTTCTAGCACAATCAACTATTGATCTATTCCTTCTCTCAGAAATCCCATTTTAATTTGGTGTTCTTGGTGTAGAAACCTATCTTTTTATGCCATGTTCATTACAAAAATTAGTGAATTCATCTGATATAAACTCTCCTCCTCTATTTGATCTCAAAATTTTTAGATCCTTACCACTTTGTTTCTCTACCATAGCCTTATGCCATTTAAACATCTTGAATGCCTCAGATTTATCTTTAGAAACATAATTGTCATCATTCTAGAGTAATCATCAACAAAGAGAATAAAATATCTATCTCCATAATAACTCTTTATCCTCATTGGTCCACATAGAGTAGTATGGACTAATTCTAGAATATCATCAGATGTATGGGTTTTACTTTTGAAACTAGACTTTGTCATTTTACCTTTTTGACAATTCTTGCACCTGATGATGTCAAGCTTTGTCATCATCAGTAAGCCTCTTACATTTCTCCTTCTACTTATTTTCATTATGTTGTCAAAACTCACATGACACAATCTTTTGTGACACAACCATATGTCTTCATTTCTAGTCATTAAGCAAGTGGTGTTAGTATCATTAAGATATAATAAGTTACCTTTTGTCTATTCACTGGTACCAGTCAATCTTCCTAATTCATTGAAGATCTTTGCCTTCTTATTCTCAAATGCTATTCTTTGACCTAAATTATTCAGCTAAGAAACACCCAACAGATTATAATTCAATCCTTTTACCCAATAATCATTTTCACATTTAATCAGGTTATTCAAAATAATAGTTCCTTTACCTTCAACTGGACAAGGTTTTTCATTACCCATTCTTACTGTACCACCATTATAATACTCAAAAGTGTTAAATTTTTCTTTATCACTGGTCATGTGGTGAGTACAACCACTATCTATCATGCAGATGTCATTCTTGCTAACCTTAGATATGAGTGTAGTTTCTACATACCTTTCATCTTCATCTAAATCATCTTTCACAACCACAAACACCATCTCGATGTCTTCATCAGGTTTGGTGTCACTATCTTCATATTTGCAAGAAGCTAGGTAGCTGGCTTTCTTTCCTTTGTCCTTGTAGTCTCGGGTATCTCTTCTTTCTGATTATTGGTAACTTCTACAATCCTTGTCACCACCTCTGTCAGATTTCTTCTCAAAAGATCTATCATTAACTCTGTCATATTTTCTTCTATTAGGACATCTTGCAGCAAAGTGTCCAATCTCTTTCCAACTAAAGCATACAAGTGGTAACTTGCCTTTGTATTTACCTTTTCCTCTCTACATTCTTCTAGCCATAAGTGCTTCTATTTCATCTAGATCTTCTTCTTCACTTTCACTTTCACGATCTCTTCTAGATGTGTGTCTATGACTTGATTTTCTTATTCTCATAGAAGACTTAAATGTAGACTCTAATTTTGGTAAGACACTATTATCAAAGTTATTCATGTCAAATGAAATTAGTCTACCAATTAAACTATCAAGAGTAACTGTATTGTTTTCTACTGCTCTCATTTCTTGAATGGAAGAAACTCTAATATCATATACAGGCAATAAGGTTCTTAATATTTTACTTACCACTGTCTCCTCTTCAAGTGTACCTCCAACTCCTCATATAGTGTTGACTAATTCTTTGATTCTTGTGTTGTACTATGTGATGTTTTCTCCTTCTTTCATTCTAAGATCATCAAACTTTTCTCTAAGGCTTTCTTGCTTGGCTCTCAGAACATTTGTATCACCTCCATGTACAAGCTTCAATTTGTCCCACATCTTTTTTGCAGTTTTGCAATCTTTGAGATCTTCAAATTCAACATCAGAGAGTGAGGAAGAAAGCTCTATGACCATGCAGTTGTGCTCATGCTTCTCTCTCAATTGATCTACTATCAATACTCCTGGTGGAAACACATATTCAGTATCTAAGAATTGAGTAACATCATTACCAATACCTGATAAGTGAAATCTTATCCTGCTTTTCCATGAAGCAAAGTTATCTTTAGTCAACTTGGGCACATCTCGTATGTTCATCTTGTGATCTTGACTTAGGTCCTAAAACCTTCCTTTCTAAGCACACAAGCTATGATACCAATTGCTAGTAATAACTGAGAGGGAGGGGTGAATCAGTGGCCTCAAAAATTTATCCTTCTAACTTAACCACCAATCAATAAATCTCAGATTATTATGTCCCTACAAGATGCATGCCATAAAATACTATTACTGATTAACTGTCTGTCGGTTTTCTCTGTCAATCCTTATTCTTTCTTGATTACTGATAAGAAGTATAACTATTTACCGAAACTCAGTAAATAAGCAGAGTATACCAATCAATCAAGAGTTAGCTATGTAAGATACAAAATAGTAAAGAAATGAATCATACACACATAACACATGAATTTTTAATGTGGAAACCCTGTTAAGGAAAAAACCACAGGGACCGGTACCCCAAATTTTCACTCTTCTGAAGTGAGCCCTGTTAGGAGCCAACCCTGTTAAAGGTTACAAACACACTGTTAAGTGTGACCTTGTTAGAGTATTTTATAAATAGAGGTTGTCACTTAGTATCGGGCATCTATTGCTACCATCCTTGAATCAGCCTTCTTCTTAGACTATCAATAGGTATCGGGCAAGTCCAATTTTACTTTCATGAATCAACCCTTTTTGGCACTCCTTGAGATGTACTTCAATATATAAAATACTATTAAGTCTTGCTTGGTTAAGAGACTTGATGCTTCAATGGTTAAACTGAAACACTATGACCTATTCATATTGCAACTTTGAATTGCATATTTTCAGATCTATTTAATTACATTACCTCTCTGACCAATGTATCAATTCATTCATTTATGTTCCATACTTTCTTCTCTGTGATGTTGTGCTCACTATTTGTCGATGTTTGCAGAATTCCTTATCTCTTCCTTCAACTTGTTTGATCAAGACTACATGAAGTTGTTCTTCATCAGTTTCTCTTCTGCATCCTCTTTCTATTCACTCCCCTTAATCCCATTCATAAATGAATTAAGCTTGTCTCTTATATAGACATGATCTTCATTGTTTCTTGATTCTTGATTCTTGATTCTTGGTGTGAAAAAAAATCCATCCAATTAGATTTAAAGCATAACTCCTGATTTGTCTCGTAGATTTCCTCTTGCCAACTGTACAAATCATATTTAAATCAATCACTTATCTCTGGTCAAATAAAACAAAGTAGACAACTAGTTAAGTCTATTTTTATCTCTGCCAGCTAGATATTTTGTCATTTTCTAAACTTTCTATTTCCTCGGTCACCACTACAGTTAGTTGTCAATGACAACTGACAATTCCATTGGTGAGAATCCAGTTAGCTTCATGATCTCCATCCATCGAGCATCATTGGAATTTTACTCATCAAGCAACCTTCTGACTTTTCTCGTCGGACAACCTTCTGACTTTTCTCTTCGGGCATTACTGTGGCTTTGCTTCATTGGGCAACACTATGCTTCTAATCATCGGGTATCATTGTGAATGTTCTTCTTTTCTCTGATCGTTAGTGTGCACTTCGTTAGTGTTGTTTGTCACTTAGTGAATACTTGACTTTTATGCAATGCTGAAAGCATAACCTTTGTTCCTTTGATTCTCTGAAGTCTTTGGCATTATGTACATGACTATACAAATGATATCACGTTGACATCAATGACAATACAATATATTAATTGATTTAATGCCTTGCATTATCTTCAACTTAACATTGTCAAACATTCAATCAGTCAAATGTCATCAAAATCTAGGGAGGTATAAATAAAGAGGTTAGGTTTAAAATTATCTTCTAAAAACATTGTTAGCTATTATCAAAATGGTGGAAGCAAACCCCCTCTAGTGATCTAGTCTAAGCTAAACAAATTTTTATTCTTAGGGTTGAGGGACATTGTCATAGGACATGATCCTTCTTGACCCTACAAGTGTTATTGTATTGCAACCTAGTACACTCGGGATAGTTGTAAATTTAACCTTGCCCTCTTCGTAAACCACTAACTATGTTCCTTTAGTCTTTATTTTAACCATTCAAAAAAAAGTTGCTGCATTTTTGGGTGCAAATTTTTGGGCATGACACTTGGTATTAGAGCCATGTTTCAACATTGGAACCTTAAACCCACTATGTTTTGCAGACTTTAAACACATTTTTTAAAATTTATCAAACAATTCAAACTTAGGAAAGACGAACACAACAACTTAAAACATTGTTTTAAAGCTAAATCGATATCTTTCAACTTATACCCTTCTCATGTATGTGTAGGATGTCTCTGATGATGTGGCAAGCTCACGCCTATGGATGAGGCCGTAAACATGCCCCTGCGGTATGAGTTCAGTTAGAACATGATGTAGGGGGTGTTGGAGAGGAGCAAGGACCTCCTCCCAAACAACCCCCCAACCCCAACCAAGATGTACTTAATTCTCTTCAAAATTTGGTTGGAATCATTTTGGATGGGATACAACAGGGTAATCAATAGGCAAGACTCAGGGGTGTAGCGCATGAGCACAACAGGATTTCCCCACCTAGGATTGTGGAGGAGCAGGCTGACCATGAAGGTGAGTCAATACACATGCCACCTCTAGAGCAAGTGATTCCAGCTTATGAGAGGGTACCCTGTGACATAGGGGACCACATCAGGGAACTAATACACCTTAACCCACCACCCTTTTTAGGAGCCATGGGTGGGAGTGAGGCTGAGGCTTTTCTTTTGAGCCTCGAGAGGTGTTTTGGATTGCGACCTTATGGGAGAAATATGAGGGCATGCTTTTCTATCCAATTTTTGAGAGGATCAACAACTATTTGGTGGATGATAGAGGAGTTAAAGAGTAATCTTCCTATTGACACCCTCACTTGGAGCACCTTCTTTGAGAGATTCAAAGACCATTACCTATCTAAGCACTATAGACAGTGACAGATAGATGAGTTCTATGATCTTCAGCAGAGAGGACTCATCCTCACACAAGTATGAGTGTAAGTTCCTGGAGCTTCTACCCTATGTAGATTATATGAGGGATGAGAAGATCAAGGTACCACTTTGTAAGGGGGTTGAATGCATCTATATCTGGTTCAGTGTGCATGACAACACCAAGGAACCTTTAAGAGGTTGTAGAAAATGCCTTGATTTCCAAGGAGATTCAGGGTAGGGGACAGGATGCACAAGATTGTTCTTAGAATGGAAATTCCATACCACAGAGTTCGGGGTATCATAAATCACATTGGAAGGGTAACAATAATAATAGACATTCTTCAGGGTCTTACAAACCCCCTCCACCTCAGTAGCAGTCACATCAGAGATAGAGACACAAGGCTCCTTAGGGGAAATAGGGATTCAAGCCCAAATAGTGGTAGACACAGGGTCCTAGAAGGGATCAGAGGTTACAGGCATCATCTACACCCCAAAATAGAACTCACCAATCCTCTAGGGGTGGTTTTAGTGGTTCTAGCAGGATGGGGGGCTCACAGTTCTCCAGACCCTAGGGTACCTAGTTTCATAATCGAGGACTATGTTACTCTTGTGGTGCCATGGGGAACTTGGCTAGGGACTGCCCTCAGGGAGGTGGTCAGCGCACTGCAGTATCAGAGTCTACTATTGGAGATATAGGTAGATCCCATAGAATTTTTGCAGTGGTTGAAAACCACTAGGAAGAACATTAGGCTACTGTGATTGAGGCTTCATGTATGATTGGTGGTAACAGAGTTGCTATTTTATTTGATTCAAGTGCTAAAAAATCTTTTATTTCTCCATTGGTCATGGAGCGTTGTGGGCTAGTGGCAGCTAGACAAGAAGTTAGTTAGGAGGTAGAGTTAGCCTCGGGTTCTAGAGTACCCGTCACCTCCTTAGTTAAGGATTGTCAGATTTGGATTGGTATCATGACTACCATAGAATATATACATATCACACCTCTTGGATCCTATGGAATAGTACTTGGCATGGATTGGCTTTATGCCCACAGGGCCAAGCTATATTGTCAGCAAAAGAAGGTAGAATGTTTAGATGATGATGAAAATGCTATAATTATTCTAGGGGTTCAGAGGTCGGTATCCATTTGTATGATCTCCGCTATGAAGCTTAAGTGGAGCATGCGAAAAGGGTGCCAGTTATTTTCCATCACTATAAATGATAGGGAAGAAGAAGAGGATAAGGAAACCTCCCTTGATGGTCATCCTACGTTACAAGAGTTCGTAGATGTGTTTCCTTCAGAATTAATTGGTATGCCTCCCCATAGAGAAGTTGATTTCCATATAGACCTCGTTCTAGGAGCCGCACCCATATCTAGAGCACCATACAAGATGTCTCCTAATGAGCTTAATGAGCTCAAGATTTAGCTAGAGGAGCTTCTTGAGAAGGGGCACATACAACCTAGTGTCTCTCCTTGGGGTGCACCAGTTATCTTTGTCAAAAATAAGAATGGTTCTCTTAGGTTGTGTATGGATTATCGACAGTTGAAAAAATTAACAATTAAGATTCGGTACCCACTTCCTAGGATTGATGACTTGTTTGATCAGTTATAGGGTGCCTGTGTTTTCTCCAAGATAGATCTTAAATCTGGGTACCATCAGTTGAGAATTGTGGAGAGTGATATCCATAAGACAATTTTATGGACTAGGTAAAAACACTATGAGTTCATAGTTGTACCATTTGGTCTTACGAATGCCCTAGCTATATTCATGAGCCTCATGAATGGGGTATTCTGCACCTTCTTTGAAATTTTTTTGGTTGTCTTCCTTCATGACATATTGATATATTCTCGTAATGAGGAGGAACAGGAGGAACACTTGAGGCAGGTATTATAGTGTTTGAGGGATAATCAGTTGTGCGGCAGCTTGTCAAAATGTGCCTTCTTCAGATCAGAGGTTAGATATTTAGGCCATGTTATATCAGGTGATGGGATCTCAGTAGACCCATAAAAGATTGATGCCATTATGAATTGGCCAACACCTACTACTGTGACCGATGTTAGGAGTTTCATGGGTCTTGCAGGTTATTATAGACATTTTGTTGAAGGGTTCTCTAGAGTGGCTCATCCTATCACATCCCTTTAGTGAAAGGGAAAGAAATTCTAATGGACAGAAAAGTGTGAGAGGCCCTTTCAGGAACTCAAGAAAGAACTTACTAGTGCACCTATTTTAGCAGTGCCTGAGCCATCAACAGATTTTGTGGTTTGCACAGATTCCTCCTTAGATGGTTTGGGAGCATTACTTATGTAGGGTGGGAAAGCTATTGCATATGAGTCTAGGAAACTTAAGACTCACGAACTCAATTACCCTACCCATGACCTTGATCTTACAGTAGTGGTGCATGCTTTAGTGAGGTGGTGACACTTCCTCTTAGGACATTGATTTGAGCTTCATTCAGACCATCAGAGTTTGTAGTATATATTCACTCAGCTGAACCTTAACGCTAGGAAATGTAGGTGGATGGAGTTCTTATGTGAGTATGACTTTGAAGTCCATTATATCAAGGGGAAAGAGAATGTAGTCATAGATTCTTTAAGTAGGAGGATACACAATTTATCATCCATGATCACTGGCACAGATTTGAGAGATCGTATACTACATAATTTATAGGAGGATGAATTGTATTTGGAGGTTTGTCAGATGGTCTAATCTTAGAGGCCCCTTGAGGGGAAGTTCTTAGATTATTTCTTGGAGTCCGATGGGATTTTATGTCATAGAGGACATATCTATGTACCTTCTTCTAGGGATTTGCACAATAATATTATGCTAGAGGCTCACAGAGCCCCTTATGCAGTGCATCCTGGAGTCAAGAAGATGCATGCTAATTTGAGGCAACTCTATCATTGGCCAGGCATGAGGCAACACATTGTAGAGTTAGTGGCTCAATGCCTTGAATGCCAAAGGGTTAAGGTAGAGCATGGTCATCCTGGAAGGCTCCTTCACCCTCACAAGGTACCTATGTGGAAGTGAGATGTTATATCCATGGATTTCATTGTCAGTCTCCCTATGTCATCTCGTCACCATGATGCCATCTTGGTAACATTTGAAAAGTTGACCAAAGTTGCTCACTTCTCACCTGTCTGTACCACTTTTATAGCTCTAGCAGTGGCACAAGTTTTGTTGAGGGACATTGTCAAACTACATGGTATTCCGCATAAGATCATTTCTGAAAGGGATTCTCTTTTTACATCCTCTTTTTAGAGAGAATTACAGATAGGTTTGGGCACCAGGCTCAATTTTAGCACAACTTATCACCCAGAGACAGATGGTCAGACAGAGAGAGTTAATCAGGTGCTCATGAATATGCTCCATATGTATGTTATGGACCATCAGGTTAAGTGGGAGGAGTACCTACATTTAGTAGAGTTTTCTTATAATAATGTGCATCATTCATCCTTGGGTATGCCACCATATCAGGCCTCGTATGGTAGACCTTGCAGGACACCTTTGAGTTGGGATGGGATTGAGGATAGGGTAACCATTGTACCCCAATTAGTTCTAGAGATGGAGAAGTAGGTAGCCTTGATTAGGCAGCACCTTCAAGAGGCACAATATTGATAGAAGAAGTATGCCGATGCGAAGAGGATAGATCGGGTCTACATGGTCAGAGACAAGGTTTTCTTGAGAGTGCGGATGCATAAGAGTCCAATCCATTTTGGACAGAGCTCTAAGCTTGCACCTCGAGTTGTGGGACCATATGATATATTGGAGAGGATAGGACCAGTTACCTACCATCTAGCTTTTCCACCTAGCCTGTCACGCATCCATGATGTGTTTCATGTTTTTGTTTTGAGAAAATATATTTATGATGAGTCTCACGTGATAGATTGGGATTCCTTACATGTGGAGTTGAATGGGAAGCTAGCATTGGAGCCTATCTGCATTTTAGAACACCGGACACTGGGCCTTCAAGGTCAAGAGGTGGACCAGGTTAGATTTCAGTGGGATTACAATGATGAGGTTATAGCTTCATGGGAGGACGTAGTGCAAATGAGAGCACAATATCCCTATATTTTTGACAAACTCCAAGAGAAATTTCAATCCTAGGGGGGAGGATCTGAGGCCTCAGCCTAAACCCCATCATAGATTTCCATATTTATGTTTATGATAGACTTAGTACATGATACATTACTTTTTGATGCACTATGGACTTTATGGATTTTATGCTTTATGTCATGGATTGATCATTTTTTATGTTGGATACATTATGATGCACCTGATGGACTATGTTATGTGGCTATTTTGGACCTTTTATTTTGAGACATTTGATTTGGAAAAACATTATGATTATATGATGGATTATTGATGATATGAGAATTATTAGAAATTGACATTTAATTAAATTATCATGCAATGTAAATCTCATGTTATGTTATATGTTTAAATGAAATTATTATTGCTTATGACCTTAGGTAATAAATTTAATATGAAGATGTTTCCTTAAGGTTTTGAATATTGTTAAGTTTCCTTATGAAGTATATTTTATCACCTTGGACTACTGATATTTGGATTTAGTGTGCAGGTATGAGACCATGGTATTAAAATTTGGGGAACCAAACATAGGTGGATGTGAACTCAATTAAAGCCAAGGTTGTGTCTAATGAGAGACAAGACCTTGTTATATCATCATTTAATTTGTAAACATAAATGTTTGATTGTTGGAATTTAGTTCTTAAATGTTATTTTCATATTTAATTTCTTTGTGTTTTATGCCCAAGTGGATATGACATGTGTTTAGTGATGTGTAAGTGTTTGTATGTGTCACTTGACACTTGTGTATGTACTTAAGACCATGACATGTCCACATGGGGATTGCATGTTCATCTACCTAGGTTAGTACCAACTAGATCCCCATGTGTTTTCCTTGATTAGAGAGCTAGAGGTGTGGCCACCTCAATGGAATTTCGTGAGTATGCTTGTCGTGGACTTTTGGGGGGTTAGAAAAGTACCTAGGGGTGTGTTAGGGTAATTTTTAGGTAGCCCACTTGTTATACCTATGGGTAAGGGTCATTTTAACTCTAGGATAACCCTTGGTTGACCAAGAGACCCTTCCAAAAGTTGGATTTTAAAGTTGGACGAAAATCAACTTTTGGAAGCATAATCTTGGATAGACCACTCTTCCATTTTGATGCAAAGACCTTACTCACCTTTTTGAACTTCCCCTTTTTGGATCCATTTTTAGAAATTTGTAAGAGACTTAGGGAAGAGAGACCAATGGGAGGCTTTCCCTTTCTCCATGAGTTTCTAGTGGCCTTTTTAGTGGTGACTCTCCATGTTGGAGAGTCTGAACACCCACTCTCTAACTTAGAGACTTGGCTAGAATTGGTGAAGTTGGAAAAGAAGGACTTAGGCTTTAAGGGAGCTCTTCAACAAATTTCATTTCCATAAGCTTGGAACTGGATGTGTGTTGAAAATGTGACACACTTCTATGAGTCATTATATTTAAGATTGCTCAAGAATGAGGTCTCAAATGGAAACTCATAGCTCCCTATTCATGGAGTGCAAGGGTTTGTAATGGAGGCCCTCAGTTTAGACCTATTTATGCCCATGCAAGTACACCATGAAATGAGAGATTCAAAGAGAAAGAGCAAGAATGCTAGTCTCCATGATCACCAAATATGTATTGTAAATGAGAATGAAAGCTATTCTATATGATAACAATGCATGGAAGAAAATATGCAAGCTTAATCTATGAAAGGAAATATGAATCTAAATTAACATGAATCTACTCTAAATGGATTGCCATGGATGCATGAGAGAAGAAGACAAGAAGAAGAAGTTGCATGATTCAATCTGAAATGGTCAAACTCTCCTCCAAAATCACTCTCCAAACCTGCAGCATAACAATAGCATAAAAGTGTATATCTTGATTATCGAAATGAGAAGGAGATGTTTCCTTTTAAAGAGAAATGGACGATAGAGATTAAGAGGTAAAACGAAATGAGAAATGGTGGAGATTAAATCTTGGTTGATCCATATGCTCATATCTTCAAAAGGCAAAATAAGATTTATTTATTTTTTATTTAATTTATTTCCCTTTTCAACACAAAGAGGGATTTAAGTGGCGGTTTTATTTAATTAAAAGAGATATTTTCTTTTAATTAAATGAGATTAATTTATTTAATTAAAAAGAGATTCTAATTAAATAAGATAAAATTATTTAACTAAGAGATATTTTAATTAAATAAGATAAAATCATTTAATTAAAATAGATATTTTAATTAAATAAGATAAGATTATTTAAATAAATGAGATTTTAATTAAATAAGATTATTTTATTTAATAAAAAGAGATTGTTTTATTTTAATTAAATAAGATAATTGATGAAATGATCAAACCTTAGGAAATATTGAAATAATTGAATAAATAATGATTTGATCAAGGAAATTGATTTGAATTCAAATGTTGCAAAGCATTGATTCAGGAATTTGATAAATTAATTTTGTAAATTGATAAATTGAAGAATGGGGGCCCATAGTCTAGGCGACCATTTTAGGTTGCATACATTTGCCCCTCTTTGTCTAATGTGTGATCTTTATGGGAACACATGTAGTCAAAGAATGCAGTTGAAGTGTGAGATCGATTTGGGATCACAAAACAACCTAGACATGTGATTGACGAACGTGAACACATCAAGAAAAAGATAATCTGTTTGAAAAAGACAAGGTCAACACCCCTGTAAATAGGTAATTGACATGTCCAATATAAGAATCTCAAGCAAGGTTTCCCCATGCGGAGCAATTGATAGGATTGATAAAACCGAATCAAGGATTGAAGTTTGATAGGTAATGCCCCCTCGTGATCAAAATCGAAATGAGATAGAGGAGAAACAACAAATTGATAAATTTGATCTAATCAAACTAAAGATAAGGTTGTTTATGTAAGATGAAAGATATAAAGATCACAGAACCAAAGTAGATCATCAAGCATGAAAGGTTATGCCCCAAGGTTGAATTAGAAGAAAAGAAGTGGGGTGAAAGAGAATGGAAGATAGAAGTTTGGAAGAGGTGGAAAGAAATGAAGAGAAGAAAGAGAATTTGCCTTAGGAAAGAGAATGCCCCAAAAACAATCAATTGTTTAAGATAGAAAATTTTGATTGAGATCATGAAAGAAGATAAGGAAATGAAGATCAAAACATGACCAAAGTTGATTAAAAGTCCACAAGAAAGATGAAGTAAAGCCCTCTCAAACTCATAATGCAGCCTAAAAATGAAAATTAACATGAAGTCTAACAATGCAAGCTATATGAAAATGCAAAGGTGTACTTGCAATAGAGAAAATGTAACATAGGATTTTGTGTTCATCATTCATTAGAGAATGTTAAGAAACTTATTTTCATCATTGGGCCATTATTAATGGACATCGAAAAATCACACAATCAGACCTAGTCACAAGCGCAACTATGAAGATATGAATGTGATTTATATTGGATTGGAATGTGGAAAGATTATAACATAAGCATCAAAGACATAAAGTTCAAGATGAATTCGATGTTAGCTTACCCAATTTAATGTAGCAAAACTACACTTGCATCAAGGAATAGATGTTGGGATAACCATAAGAATGGTTGTGCAAAAATAGTCAAGGATGAAGCCTCAAATCTCATAAGTGTTTCAAGAGAACAACAAGAGACACTCAAGAGTTTAAAAACCACACCCAAAAGAAGAAAGAAAATAAAAACCTGACCCATGCCCCAATTCCTCTAGCTATGCATCTTAGAGAGACTTATTAGACAAGGATACTTAACAAAAAACAATAATAGTCAGCACACAAAGAAAAGATCATGACATAGTTCAAGCATTAAGTGTTGTGTTTAAAAATTTAAGTGTGTCAACTGATACTGAGTTTTGAGGATAAGGATCAAATGCTTGCAAGCAGGTAAGATCACATGACAAAACTGGGTAAGACCAAACTGATAAGTGTTGAAAAACACTCGATGTTAGGGGTTGTATTGAAAAATACAGTTGGGGTGGTGTTGAAAAAAAACATTGTTTGTGAGATGTCCTAAAGACTAACACATCCAAGAGACCAAAGCTAACACGGTTATGCCCCCTAGAGAAAGACAAAGACCAATTCCAGACCAAGGCAACAAGGACAAGGCATGATGGAGAAAGGCTAAGTGTCGAGGACACATGCTAAGAAGCAGGGGTGCAAAGGCCTCAAGTAGAAAATGTTTCCAAGTTTTTACCACTTAGATTTTATTACAATTTTTGCTACAAAGGTGTCTATTTCCAGGTTTTCACCAAGGCACTTTTTCTTTTTTTTTGAATTTTTAAATTTTTGAATTTTTTTGTATTTTTAGAATATATAATTTTTTTTGGAGATACATCAAAGTGCCTATTGCTAGGTTTTCACTAAGATGATCATTTTTTCAGGAAATTTTCTGATTTTTAGAATTTTTGACAATATATCATTTTTTTGGATTTTTTCAGGATCAATAATTATGTACAAAGTGATGCCCCTAGACAGAATGGGCATCATGAATAGAACTTCTTTAGGTGCAAGACATTGACAGGATCAGGGAGCTTCTCTCCCTCTATTGTAGAGAGTAAATAAGCACCCAACCCAAAAGTTGTTGTAATGATGTAAGGTCCAAGCCAATTAGGTTCAGATTTGTCCTTCTGATCTCTATGTTGTTGATTTTTAGAATTTTCACGTAGGACAAGATCTCCCACTTGGAATTCTCTAGGGAGAACATTTTTTTTGAAGGACTTGGACATGCGCTTTTGATAAACCCTCATATGGTCAAATGATTTTTGTTTTTTCTCATCTAGAAGTTCTAACTCTTGAAGTCTCGTGGTGCGGTAGTTTTCATCTGTAACTAGGCCTTTGAGGGAAACTCTAAGTGAAGGAATCTCAACGTCCAAAGGTGACACTACTTTAGTGCCATATGCTAAGGCAAAAGGAGTAGCCCAAGTAGGATTACAAATACTCATTCTATAGGCCTACAAAGCCAGATTTATCTGTAAGTGCCAATATCTACCATTCTTATAGACTATTCTCTGTAAGATTTTAAGAATGGTTTTGTTTGATGCCTCAGCTTGACCATTTCCTTGCGGGAAGTAAATGGAGGACCAATGTTGTTTAATCTTGAATTTCTTGCAGAGTTGTTTAAGGTCCTTATTTTTGAACTAGCCTCTATTGTCAATGATAATCTCGGAAGGCACTCCATATTGATAGATGATATGGTTTAGAATGAATAGAGAGACTGTCTTGCCCAAGGCAAAAAAAAGTGGGACAATTTCTACCCATTTAGTGAAGTAATCAGTAGCAGTGATAATAAACTTGTGTCCACTTGATGAGTGGGGATGAATCTCCCCAACAAGATCAAAGGCCCAACGTTGAAATGGCCAATGAGATATAGAAGGAATGAGCTCCATGCATGGAGCTTGTATCAGGTTACCATGTTTTTGACACTTTTCACATGACTTTGCAAAAGCTACTATGTCAACCTACATCATAGGCCAATAGTACCCCACCCTAAGAAACCTTCGAGCCATTGAAAGACCATTGGAATGTCCCCCATAGATTCTCTCATGGATGTCAACTAACACTTGGTCAGATTCTTCCTTTTCTAAGCATCTAAGAAGTGTTCCATTTAAACCCCTCCTATACAAATCACCAGAGATAAGGGAATGGTGAGAGACATTTTAGGTAAGGTTTCTACATTTAGATCGGTTAAAGGTTTCAAGAATAATACCATCATAAAGGTATGAGTAAATGGCACCATAACGAGATGACTCACAACTAACAAGGGTACAAATGACATGACTTTCTTGGGATACATAGATAGGGTGATGTAGCTCTTCCACCATGAATTCAAATCTAGATTCATGTTGCTCTAACTGAAGGAGTGAAGCAAGTGTAGCCATAGCATCAGCTACTTTGTTCTCTTCTCTAGGGATTTGCTGAAATGTGAAGAATGTGAAGTATCATTTCAAGGAATCAACCATTTTCTTGTAAGGTACCAGCTTCTCATTTTTTTTTGATATTCATCATTAACTTGATTGATTACCAGCTGTGAATCTCCATAGATGTGTAACTTTGTGATTTTCCATTCTATGGCCATCTTATGTCCATTTGTTAAAGATTCATATTCAAAAATGTTGTTTTTACATGGTAACAATAACTTGTAAGATTTAGGAAGCGTGTACCCATGAGGAGAAACAAACAACACACCTATTTGAATAAAAATGGAAGATCTATATTGAAAGTAGCTAGGGAGATGATAATTACCTCATCCTTAGGCACCTCAGAGATGTTTTCACCCTTGGATACATCATTTGTTTTTACTTTTTTCAGTTTTGACACCGCCACACAATGGTTTTCACCGTCAGAACTCCTATTCTTTTTATTTTATTTTCTTTTTATATTGTGATTAAGGTACTTGATGTATGGATTTGTCATGCTGGTAGCCATTTCACTGGTGGAAGAGACTATGGGTTCAAGGGCATTTAGGTAACATGCTATCTCATAGTCATTTTGAAATGTTAAAAGCTCAGGTTCTTGATAGCGTTGGGACCAATCAATGAGGTCAAGATGAACAAGCGGCAGGTCAACGACTAGTTCAAGGTTATAAATGTGAATGATATTATTGGTGGTGACCAAAGAGTTGGAGTCCATCCAGTATCCTTCTAAGCTACCCAAATTAGGATTCATCCTAAGAAGTGAAGAATTTTCCACTAAGGCAACACATAGGTTCAAATCCTCTAATCTTACACGTGACTCGTCAACTCCCTTAGGTTGAGAGCTATAAGTGTGGATGACATCAACATCTAGGTCAACTATGGAAGGCTCTGAGAAGGAGTCCCATTCATACTCATATGAACTTGTGTCTAAACTGTGACTAGGATGCTTACACCATGAAGGTTTGGGACATCATGATGTGGAAGGTCTATCATCATCAAGAGTAGCACCTTCTCTTTCCATTAAATGAACAAGATTTTTTTGTTGGCGTTCTCTGAAAGGATCTTCTACATCTAATTATTGTTCTAAATTTGTAACTGATGGATGAGTGACCAGAATATCTGAATCTCCCCAGAGGATTCTAGTGGAAAGGACCCAATCTTCACACATGTCTTTTTGATTTGTCAAACTAGGTGTGTATTCTGGTTCATCTTAACTATCTGACTTATCAAGGATAAAGGTAGTGTGCTTGTTGTGATTTGCAAAGCCTAGGCCAACTGACTTCTTAGATTTGCATCCAAAAATAGCATGATCAAGAGGTTTGGCTCTAGCATAAAATATATGATTAAGAGAGCCATGTTTGGGATATCCCATCTATCTAACAAAAGTATACCCTGATGACATGTAACTGATTAAATGTTTGAAGATGTTAAGTTGATGATCGTGAAAGGCATTAAATCAGTTAATGTATTGTATTTTCATTGATATCAACTTGATATCATCTGTACAGTCATGTACATAATTCCAAAGACTTTAGAGAACCAAACGAACAAAGGTTATGCTTTCGACAATGCATAAAAGTCAAGTATTCACTAAGTGACAAACAACACCCACGGATAGCACAAAGAAGAATAGTCACAGTGATACCCAACGATCAGAAGCATAGTGTTTCCCGATGAAGCAAAACTAGAGTGATGCCCGATGAGAAAAGTTAGAAGGTTTCCCGAAGAGAAAAATTCCAATGATGTCAGACGGACGGAGATCACGAAGCTAACTAGAGTCTCACCAATGAAACTGTCAGTTTTCACAAACGACTAACTACACTGGTGACTAACAGAACCAAGAGTTCAGAAAATGATAAAATATCTAGCTAGTAGAGCTAAAAATAGACTTAACTGGTTGTCTACTTTGTTTTATTCAACCATAGATAAGTGATTGATTTAAAAATGATTTGTATCGTTGGCAAGAATATATCTACGAGAAAAATCAAGAGTTATGCTTTGAATCTAATTGGTTGGATTGTTTATCATGCCAAGAATCAAGAATCAAGAATCAATGAATATTATGTCTATATAAGAGACAAGCTTAATTCATTTACGAATGGGATAAGGGGAGTGAATAAAAAAATGGATGTTGTAGAGAAACTGATGAAGAATAACTTCATGCAGTGTTGATCAAACAAGATGAAGGAAGAGCTAAGGAATTCTGTAGAGACCAATGAACAGTGAGCACAACATCACATAGAAGAAAGTCTGGAGCACAAGGATTGAATTGATACATTGGTCATAGAGGTAATGTACTTAAATAGATCTGAAAATATTCAATTCAAAGTTGCAATATGAACAGGTCATAGTGTTTTAGTTTAACCATTGAAGCATCAAGTCTCTTAACCGAGTAGGACTTAACAGTCTTCTATATATTGAGGTACATCTCAAGGAGTGCCAAGAAGGTTGATTCATGAAAGTAGCATTGGACTTTCCCGATACCTATTGACAGTCTAAGAAGGAGACTGATTCAAGGATGGTAGCAATATATGACCGATACTAAGTGACAACCTCTATGTATAAAATCCTCTATCAAGGTCAAACTTAACAGTGTGTTTGTAACCTTTAACAGGGTTGGCTCCTAACAGGGCTCACTTCAGAAGAGTGCAAATTTTGGGTATCGGTCCTAGTGGTTTTTCCCTTAACAGGGTTTCCACATTAAAAATTCATGTGTTATGTGTGTATGATTCATTTCTTTACTGGTTTGCATCTTACATAACTAACTCTGGATTGATCGGTATACTATACTTATTTACTGAGTTTTGGTAAATAGTTATACTGCTTATTAGTAATCAAGAAAGAATAAGGATTGATAGAGAAAAATGATAGATAGTTATTACTAACAATTGATATCAGAGCTTGTGTGCTTAGAAAGGAAGGTTTCACATGTTAGAAACACTGAGAGGGGGGGTGAATCAGTGTTTTTCAATTAATTACTTTTAGAAACTTAAACATAAATCAAGCATGCATAGAATGAAGCTTAACATAACAACTCATAACACATGATATGATTATGGGGAAACCTTGATCAAAGGAAAACCCCGGTGGAAATTAGTACCCACAAATATTGTACTAAGTATAATGAACTTGTGAGAGTTCCTTTGCCCTGTTAGAAGTGTATGCACCCTAAAATGGTCGCCTAGACTTTGGGCCCCATTTATTATTTTATAAATTTATCAAATTTCTGAATCAATGCTTTGGAACATTTTCAATTCAAATCAATTTCCTTGATCAAATTGTAGTTAATTCAATTATTTCAATATTTCCTAAGGTTTGACCATTTTATTTAATTAAAAGATTTAATCTCCCTTTTAATTAAATAAAATTCCTCTTATTTAATTAAAAGATTTAATCTCTCTTTTAATTAAATAAAATTCCTCTTATTTAATTAAAAGATTTAATCTCCC
>MU226881.1:731349-743180 GCA_018584345.1 Thuja plicata | reverse complement strand
CAATTTTGGAGGAGCATTTGAGCATTTGAGCTTGGATATTGCAACTTCTCTCTTCTTGTCTCATTCTTCTTGCATTCATGGCTACTCATGTAGATTAGAATCATGTTTATTTTCATAGATTAGATTTGCATTTGTATTTCCTTTCATAGATTTAGCCATGCATTGTTATCATTTAGATTAATTTCCTTTTATGCATTGCAATCATATAGAGTAGATCTCAGTTTCATGCATTGGAATCTCTCATTTCATGGTGTATTTGCAATAGACACAACTAGGTCAATCTGAGGGCCTTCATTTTACATTTTTACACATCCATGACTAGAGAGCTATGGATCGATATTTGAGGCCTCATTCTTGAGCAACCTTGAATGGAATGATTCATAGAAGTGTGACAACATTTATGCACATAAGAAGCAGTCTTTACAATATGAGTACAATGACCTAGTTAAAGGTCAAACCCTATTAGGAGTCTTTTACAAAACCCTGTTAAAGGTATATGACTCACTGCCCAATAAGATGAAGGCTACAAGCTTCTGAAAGATGATATGCACTATATCAGAATGAACTGCTATGATGACACTGTTGTCTAATCAGTTCCGTGTATGCGCGAATGCTCTTACTCTCTTAAAGAGCTATATCATATACTGAATTCATAGTACTATCCCTCTATATCTTTCTCTTACATAATAATTGACACTTGTATCATATCTTTACATTTCATACTTATATATTCAAATCTGAATAGGTGCGACCCAAAACAAAACACTAGTCAGCCCTAAAACAAAATATACAATGCTTCTAAACAAGTCAGCTTCAAGCGTGTTTACTAAAATGTTAATTACATTATTAAAAACATATAACAAAAGGCGCTTAGCCATTACATTACAAAATAACACACGCTGATCAAAACACTTAGTCGGCTTCCATGCTCTGTCTCCTGGACTGCTGGTCTATTGATCTGATTGTAACTTTGATGTACTGTAGTTTCATACTATGCGTGTCTGGATGTATCATGTACACATGTCATACAACTTATATTTGAACGTACATAAGCTAAATCAATCTCTCGCATGTGCGCTGATGTGCTAATCGCTGAGTATCTCTATCTGCCCTGTTTTCCTTACTTAGTCATTTTGACTTTTAAGATAGCGACTAAGTATGGCTTTGTTTACATGATGACAACACAAAATGAGTCATGCATCCTCAGGTAGTCAACTTGCCAACAATCTCCTCCTTTTTCATTTATGGCAACAAAGGAATGTGGTCAAGTTACTCAAAATGACTTAACACAAAAAATGACTGTATAACATCATATATACACATTCTTCTCTGCATATACACATTCTATATTACTCCCACTTTGACATTAATGACAAAGGTGTACAAAAACTTGTAAGTCTACTGCATACTTACTCCATATACACTTCAGGGTATGCAATTTTAAGAGATTGGATCTCTTTTTGCCAAAATACTTTCATAGCATCAACTGTTTGTAGATGCGCGCACAATGCATATGTCAGCTTCTCCATTTTTATCACTTCCATGCAGGGACCTTGATCATATGTCACAATAGTGGCATCAATCTGTTTGATTTTCTCATTGAGGACTGCTAAGGATGGCGCAAGTGTATTTCTTAACTATGTTTGCCTTACCCTTATCTTGCTGATTTCTAACTTTGCTTTCTCAATTTTATCTAATTGCCCTTGGTAGACATTGTTACATATGTTCATGTTTTGCATCGAAGTGTCAACTAATTTTTTTATGCTATCTATCATTAGCTCTGCCTCTTCTACCTTCTTGGTGTGCTCAGAGGTGATCTTCACTTTGTCCATACAGTTAGCTATGACTCTCTTTCCTTTATATGCCAATCCCTTCAATATAGATTGCCCAATCTTTAAGGAGTTCAAGTCTAAGGTAAAGTTCTTTACCAAATCATCCAGTCTCTCCTTCTTGTATTCATCTTCTACAATCTTAGTAGCAGAGTCTACTAATCTTATGAAGTGTGAATTGAATTTTGACAAAATGTTGTCCACGTCATCAACTGATTGGACTTTGGCTACTTTCTAGTTAGCCGACACTAAGTCATTCAAAATGTTCACCATTTCAAAAAAGTGAGGGTTCCTCATCACTTGTTTTTCCTTTTCTTTTTCCATAGCAAGAACGCTGATTTTGATTAGGTCTTCTTCTCCCCATGCATCCAAACTTGTTGAATCAGGAGTTAACCTTGACAACAATGAGGTAGATGGTTGAGTGGATGGTGAGAATATAGTGTTCTAACTGGTATCCATGCATTCAACCTTTACTGGTTTCTCTTTTATTGGAATCTTGTCACCTTGAGTATCATCTTGAGTATCTAAATTTATGTCAACTTGATCAATGATGGGAACTTCATCTTGTTGTACAGAGGTATCATCAGTGCATATTTCTTTAGTGCTTACAAATGCCTTATCAACTTTTTCCATATCTTTTTCAGATGCAGTCATGGATATCTTGACATTGTCAACTACTATAGTGTCTTCTGATTCTTTATCTGTATCAGAAGTTATTGTTACTATGGGTGCTGAAACCTATGGACCTATTATTGGTGCAATCTGAACTACTGGTTCTATAGCCTGTTTGGGAGGAGCTGGAGTAACTTTTGTTGTAGACACTATTGGTGGATACATGTGTCTGTCCATAAAGACTTGTGCAAATTCCTTTTCAGTCTCCTTACCTATCTGTTCATACTCCTTGTTCATAATTTGTAGGGTCCTTGTCTTATTTTTGAGATGAGGCTTTACTAGATCCAACAATATAGCCTTCTCATCATGCGAGCATACAAGAAGAAGAGTATCCAATGTTTCTTCTCTTATCCTTGTGTCTTCCTCTATTGCATGTCTTTTCATTACCTCCAAAAAGTTCCATAACTGTTCCGGTATTACTGTCTTGAGTTCAAGAACTGTCTTCTTAAACTTGATCATATGAGATATGATCATAGAGTGTATCTCAATTTTATCAATTTCTTGATACTTGTCATAGACTTTAGATAGTGTATCTAATCTCCCTTCATTAACAATCCTGTTCCTTAAAAAAATAAGACTGGGTCTAAATCCTACCTCAGGAGGAGCTTTAGTAATCTTAGCTTTTCTCTAAGTGTTCCTTGAGGATGGGTGGTTTGTAGGCGCCTATTTTCTTCCTCTAGTTTTCTTTCTTGGTGTAGATAGTGGAGATGAATCTAAGTCAATGGTGGTAGAGGGCACAGAGGTGCTCTCTACTTTCTTCTTCTTCTGGATCTGTTCAGCTTTCTCAAGTTCTTTTGCTATCTTGACATCTCTGGCTTTGTCAAGATCTTCTTCGATGACTCCATGAACTTTTAGTATGTTGGATGTAATTCTGGATGCTTTACTTTTATTATCAGCACTGTGTAAGACAATATCCACTTCATTGGTCTTCTCTCTATATGTGCCCCACCTAGGCTCATTAGGATCTTTGGGCGCTGACAATAGAACTTGTGCATATCCTTCTAGCACATGTTCTTCCACTTCATAACCAAGAGGATGAATCCATTTGGTTCTAGGTTCAACAACCTCCATGCATGTGCAATCAGTTTCTACCATGAAGCATATGGTATCCTTGTATTTGTCAACTATCTTCTCAGATAATCTGTACCTATTCTGCATTTTGATTCTGAATGTCTTTATATCCATATTTATGGCATCCCTTACACAACTTTCTAATGTGACCTTGAGTGATATTTGAGACATTGTAGGTTTTCTTCTGTCTAGGTAGAGGTTTGCAACCTTTCCAACTATGTGGAAATACAAGTAGATGATTAGAGATCC
This sequence comes from Thuja plicata, assembly GCA_018584345.1. NCBI lineage: Eukaryota > Viridiplantae > Streptophyta > Pinopsida > Cupressales > Cupressaceae > Thuja > Thuja plicata. The sequence continues at coordinate 739,359 of MU226881.1, read as the reverse complement.
AAACCTAAATGTCTTGCTTCTATCATGTTTGATGATTTGGATGTTGTCAATCAATTAACCGCGCAAGATCTCACATAAGTTGTATTGAGTGTTATCCTTCACCATTCTGATAGCTGCTAGGACTGTTGCTATAGAGACACTATTCAATCTGCTGGCTTGCTGAAACTTATACCCTAGTATCATTGTCAAAATTTTTATATCATCTTCTTTGGTAGGGTCAATTGTCATTCCGCGCTTGTCACTTCTGGATAGACAAACTTGTTCAATTTGCCTTTAGACATCCTTGCCAGTGGGAAAGAGAGGTCCCGTCTTGGGAAGTCTGGTTAATTCATGAATTAGGTCTGTGGTGATACACACAGGGACCTCACCAATCCAGTAAAGATCATCATGTATTCTTCTCAACAAAATCTTTACCCATTTAGACTCATCAAACTCATGCACATTAAAATACTCAAAGATAGGGTTATCAATCAAGTCCGCAAATTCATCTTTGAATGTGTAGTTAGGTTTCATCATGGATGCCATATGAGTAGCTATTTTGATATCTCCTACTATTTCCTTCTTACAGTATATGTACATGCGGATATCTTCCACGTGAACAACACCTAGCGGGGTTTTGGAGAAAGCCCCTTCCACATCATCCAGTATGGATTTGAATGGATGCTTCTTGAATACAAACCTTTTCCTCTCTGCTATATCAAACACAACTGGAGTTGCCATACTTACTTGGAATTTTCTTAAGTAGGGTTTCACAAAATTCCAAAATGACACGACTGCTAGGGTTCCATTTCAAACTTCTTGTCTATTTACTCAACTACCAAATCTATTATGCCTTCATGCCTTGATTTTTGGTGCTCCAATGCTCTCCAAGTTCTGTGCTCTTCAAATGAAAGTGTGAAGAAGATCGAATACTTTCTTTTCTTTATACAATCTACCACATTTAATGTTTGCAACCGTACACAAATTACCCATAGATTCTGAAACTTTGATCCTGATGCATTTTAGACAATGCGTGAATGCACATAGAAATATTATGTTCTTGTAACCATGATATCATAGGCGCATACTCGGAGGTGAGTATACCAACCGCGCAAAGGTCCTGAGCTAGAATAGCTCCCCCTAAAACCAAGAAGGTCTATTTAGGCAGAAGTAGAGGGTGCGTCCACTGTGGATGTATCAACTACTTTGTCAACATCATTGTTCTTCTTTACTTTAACCCAAATTTTTCTTGAATCTTCATTTTCTTGAACAAACTTAACTTCTCCTTTCTCTTCAAATAGTGATTTCTTAGGTTCATCTTGCTTCTAAGTTTTGGATCTAAAAAACTTTGAGATGTGTCCTGTCTTTCCACATGTGTGACAAATGATAGGAGGTCTGATGATTTTTTTCATCATGTTGCATTGCTTTGCTATGTGTCCATTATAGTTACATATCTGACATGTAGTGATCTGCAAATTCCTTTGAGGTTGATTTCTCTGATTGTTTTGATTCATTCTTCTTTGATTCTGCTGTGACTGAGTTCTGCAATGTATAGCCCTATGACCAAATTTATTGCAAGAGAAACAATAACCATTGAAGGGTCTTACCTTTTTGCAATGTCTTGCCAAATGACCATGTTTGTTACATGCATAACAAGTTTTGTTAACTTTCTTGATTTCCCTTTTTGGTAGATCAACTTTAATCTCTTCAATATTTTCAACTTTCCTTGCTTCTGAAAGTGCTTCATGAGGTTTCTCTCTTTCTTGTGATGAGTTGACTTTGGTTTGTGTTATATTGAATCCAAGACCAGTAGTGTCACCTTTTTTCTTTTGTGCATTGAGCTGAGATTGAAGTGAATCAGAACTTGTATGGAGTTTATCAATCTTATCCTTTGCTTCTGATAATTCTGATTCCAACTTCTTTTTTATGTTTTCCAATTCCAGAACTTTCATGTTTTCTTTTAAAAGTTCATCATCTAATTGCTTGCTTTCTTTGATCTTTTTTTCAATAGCAATTTCGCTGTCTATGAGCTGTTCATCCAGATTCTCAACTTTATCTTTTAGAGACATATTCTCTTCATGGAGCTTTTTGATCATTTTCTGTAAGTCACTTGTAGAACAATCTTTCAAATCTTTTCTTAGTTTCTTGATAAGCATTTGTGAGCCATCAACTTTCAGTCTAAGTTCTTCATTTTATTTTTTAGATTTATCAAGATCTTCAAGAGCTACTTCAAGATTATTTTTCAAATGTTTTGCTTCTGCTGAGTCCATGATCTCCTCAAGTGGTTAAACTTATTTGCTAAAGACCAGAGCTCTGATATTAATTGTTAGAAACACTGAGAGAGGGGGGTGAATCAGTGTTTGTCAATTAATTACTTTTAGCAGCTTAAACATAAATCAAGCATACATAGAATGAAGCTTAACATAAAAAATCATAACACATGATATGATTACATGGAAACCTTGATCAGAGGAAAACCCTGGTGGGAATTAGTACCCACAAATATTGTACTAAGTATAATGAACTTGTGAGAGTTCCTTTGCCCTGTTAGAAGCAGTCTTTACAATATTAATACAATGACCTGGTTAAAGGTCAGACCCTGTTAGGAGTCTTTTACAAAACCCTGTTAAAGGTATATGGCTCACTACCCAATAAGATGAAGGCTACAACCTTTTGAAAGATGATATGCACTATATCAGAATGAACTGTTGTGATGACACTGTTGTCTAATCAGTTCTGTGTATGTGCGAATGCTCTTACCCTCTTAAAGAGATATATCATATATTGACTTCATAGTACTGTCCCTTTGTATCTTCCTCTTACATAATAATCGACACTTGTATCATATCTTTACATTTCATACTTATATATTCAAATCCAAATAGGCGCGACCCAGAAAAAAACACTAGTCAGCCCTAAAACAAAATATACAATGCTTCCGAACAAGTTGGCTTCAAGCATGTTTACTAAAATGTTAATTACATCATTACAAACATATAAAAAAATGTGCTTAGCCATTACATCACAAAATAACACACGCTGATCAAAACACTTAGTCGGCTTCCACGCTCTGTCTCCTGGACTACTGGTCTATTGATCTGATTGTAACTTTTCCATACTATAGTTCCATACTATGTGTGTCTAGATGTAGCATGTACACATGTCATACAACTTATATCTGAACATGCATAAGATGAATCAATCTCTCACACGTGAGCTAATGTGCTGATCACTGAGTATCTCTGTCTGCCCTATTTTCCTTACTTAGTCATTTTGACTTTTAAGATAGAGACTAAGTATGAATTTTTTACCATGATGACAACACAAAATGAGTCATGCATCCTCAGGTAGTCAACTTGCCAACATCACAACCTAAGTCAAGATCACAAGATGAATAGATGAGATGTGCCCAAGTTGAACAAAGACAATTTTGCTTCATGGAAAAGCAGGATAAGACTCCACTTATCAGGTATTGGTAATGATGTTATTCAATTCCTAGATACTGAATATGTGTTTCCCATAGGAGTATTGATAATAGATCAATTGAGAGAGAAGCATTATCACAACTGCATAGTCATGGAGATTTTTTCCTCACTCTCTGATGTTGAATTTGAAGATGTCAAAGATTGCAAAACTGAAAAGAAGATGTGGGACAAACTAAAACTTGTACATAGAGGTGATACACATGTTCTGAGAGCCAAGGTAGAAATCCTTAGAGGAAATTTTGATGATCTTAGAATGAAAGAAGGAGAAAACATCACATAGTACAACACAATAATCAAAGAAGTAGTCAACGCTATATGAGGAGTTGGAGGTAAACTTGAAGAGGAGATAGTGGTAAGTAAAATCTTAAGAACCTTACTGCCTGTATATTCTATTAGAGTTTTTTCCATTCAAGAAATGAGAGCAGTAGAAAATAATACAGTTACTCTTGATAGCTTAATTGGTAGACTGATTTTATTTGAGATGAATAACTTTGATAATAGTGTCTTACCAAACTTAGAATATGCATTTAAATCTACTATGAGAATAAGAAAATCAAGTCATAGACACACATCTAGAAGAGATAGTGAAAGTGAAAGTGAAGAAGAAGATCTAGATGAAATAGAAGCACTTATGGCTAGAAGAATGCAGAGAGGCAAAGGTAAATACAAAGGCAAGTTACCACTTGTATGCATTAATTGTAAAGAAATTAGACACTTTGTTGCAAGATGTCCTAATAGAAGAAAAGATGTCAGAGTTAATGATAGATCTTTTGAGGAGAAATCAGAAAGAAGAGATACCCAAGACTACAAGGACAAAGGAAAGAAATCCAGCTACCTAGTTGCTTGCAAAGATGAAGATACTGACACCGAGCCTGATGAAGACATCAAGATGGTGTTTGTAGCTGTAAAAGATGATTCAGATGAAGATGAAAGGTATGTAGAATCTGCACTCATATCTAGGCTTAGAAAGAATGACATCTAGATTATAGATAGTGGCTGCACTCACCACTTGACCAATGACAAAGAACATTTTAACACTTTTGAGTATTATAATGGTGGTATAGTAAGAATGGGTAATGATACAATTTGTCCAGTTCAAGGTAAAGGAACTATAATGTTGAATAACCTGATTAAATGTGAAAATGCTTATTGGGTAAAAGGATTGAATTATAATCTCTTGAGTGTTTCTCAGCTGAATAATTTAGGTCAAAGAGTAGCATTTGAGAATAAGAATGCAAAGATCTTCAATGAATTAGGAAGATTGATTGGTACTGATGAGTAGACAAAAGGTAACTTATTCTATCTGAATGATACTAACACCACTTTCTTAATGACTAGAAATGAATACATATGGTTGTGGCACAAAATATTGTGTTATGTGAATTTTGACAACATGATGAAAATAAGCAGAAGGAGAAATGTATGAGGCTTACCGACGATGTCAAAGCCCGACAACATCATGCACAAGAATTGTAAAAAGGTAAGATGACAAAGTCTAGTTTCAAAAGTAAAACCCATACATCTGATGATATTCTAGAATTAGTCCATACTGATCTATGTGGAACAATGAGGACAAAGAGTTATTATGGAGATAGATATTTTATTCTCTTTGTTGATGATTACTCTAGAATGATGACAGTTATGTTTCTAAAAGATAAATCTGAAGCATTCAAGATGTTTAAATGGTATAAGGCTATGGTAGAAAAATAAAGTGGTAAGGATTTGAAATGCTTGGGATCAGATAGAGGAGGAGAGTTTATATCAGATGAGTTCACTAATTTCTGCAATGAGCATGATATAAAAAGACAGGTTTTTGCACCAAGAACACCACAACAAAATGGGATTGTTGAGAGAAGGAATAGATCCATAGTTGATTGTGCTAGAACACTGATGATGGAGAAAGGAATCACCCAAATCTTCTGGAGGGAAGCTGTCAGTACTTCTATCTACACATTAAATAGAGTACAATTGAAGAAGGACAAAAAGAAGACACCCTATGAGCTATGGTATGGTAAAACACCCAATGTAAGTTAATTCAAAATCTTTGGTAGTCAATGTTATATCTTAAAGGATGATAGAAATGGAAAGATTGATGCCAAGAGTGATGAAGGTATATTTTTAGGGTATTCCACCAAAAGCAAGGCTTAAAAATGTCTTATTAATGCCTCTAACAAAATTGTTGAAAGTGCAAATGTAAAGATAGATGAATTTGCATAAAAGAATGAGCTAGAAAGCACAAAAGAACTAGAGGACTACAACAAGTGTGTATACTGTGAAGAACCTAACACTCTTCTTGAGAAACAATGCTTAATTCTAGAGCAACAAAATGTTGTAACCGATGGTCAGGATATTGATCAAAATAATGTGCAAGGTGATGAAGAACATAATTAAGGACAAAATGATGATCAAGATGATAGACAAAGAGATGAACTAGTTCTTTCAAGATATGTAAGAAGGAACCATCCATAGATCCAAATCATAGGAGATAAAAAAGTTGGTACAAGAACAAGAATTAAGTCTCTAAATACAAGTTGTTTAATTTGTGAGTTTGAGCCAAAATCTGTCAATGCTGCACTTGATAATGAAGAATGGATAAGTGATATGAATGATGAGATTGAGTAGATTGAGAAAAACAAAACATGGTTACTTGTGCCAAGACCAGATGACAAGAATGTCATTGGTACAACATGGATATTCAAGAATAACCTGAATGAGAATGGATAAGTCACAAGAAACAAAGCAAGGCTAGTGTTCAAGGGGTATGCACAAGAGAAAGGTATTGACTATGGAGAAACCTTTGCACCCATTTCTAGGCTAGAAGGTGTAAGAATTCTTCTTTCTTATGCTACATTCAAAGGATTCAAGGTATACCAGATGGATGTCAAGTCAGCATTCCTAAATGGAATAATTGAAGAAGAGGTATGCATTGAGAAACCAGAAGGGTTTGTAGATCTAGACAAGAGAAACATGGTATGCAGACTTCATAAAGCCTTGTATGGATTGAAACAAGCTCCAAGAGCCTAGTATGAATGATTTTATTCCTATTTTATAAGTATTGGATTTGTAAGGACTAATGAAAACAGTAATCTTTATTTAAAGGAAGATATTGATGCTAACACTTTGATTGCTGAAATATTTGTTGATGACATCATATTTGGAGGCAATGATATGCTATGCAAATCATTTTCTAATGAGATGAGAAAAGAATTTGAGATGTCTATGTTTGGTGAGATCAAGTTCTTTATTGATCTACCTATCATTCAACAAAGTGAAGGTATTTTCATTACTCCGTCCAAGTACATTAAAGAGGTCCTGAAAATATTCAAGATGGAAGATTCCAAACCAGTTGGAAAACCGATGGCTACTAGATGTAAGTTGACAAAGGAGGACAAGAAAATAGAGGTAAATCAGACTTTGTACATATCATTGATTGGAAAACTCATGTATGTTGTACACACTAGACCAAATATTGCACATGCAGTAGGAATAGTTGCAAGATTTTTTGCTAATCCCAGAGGATCACATATGACTGTTGTGAAATTTTTTTTTAAGATATTTGAAGAATATTGAGGAATATGGCTTATGGTATAGAAGATAAGGCAAATTTGAAATTAAGGTGTTTACCGACACTGATTGGGCTGGAAATCTTGATGACCATAAGAGCACAACTGGAGGAGCATTCTCTATGGGTAACAGACTTGTCACATGGATTAGCAAGAAGCAAGGATGCATCTCTCAATCCACTATAGAAGTAGAGTATGTTGCTGCTGCTGCAAATTGCTCAAATATTGTGTTGATGTTTGTAGCTTCGATCAGATAAAATAATGATTATATTAATATTATGAGAAAAGATCAAATTATGTATACATATATACATATCAACATATATAATAATAATAGAAATTATTATTATATATATATATATTGATACATATACTTATATTCATATTTAATAGTAATTGTTCTCTTCCCATAATACTAATATTATGATTGATCGATTAACATCATATATACATATCCGATGATCAAATGATTAATGATCAAATATAGTAATCATTGATTCATAGAGTAATCAATATTATAATGATCGATTATTTTTAGTTCTATTAACCATGTATCAAATCCTGATTTATATCAGTTAAACTTCATTATATAAAGATCGGTTTGCATTGATTTGGATATTACCATACACTTCGATCATTATCGGGTGTTACATATATTCCCCCGATTATTATCGAGTGTCATATATACTGTCCCGATTATTATCGGGTGTTATCTTGCGACCATTATCGGGTAATACTATACACCGATTATATGCATTAAACAAATACAGATTGATATCTGTTAAGGAGAGTTGTGTTTAGCAGGATTAGTTTAGAGGCATGTCGATAGGGTGGCATGTCTCTACATGTAGAGACATGTCACTCTATCGACATGTCTCTACTTGATACAACATATAAATAACCTTTGAGTTGATCGATAGGAGACAAGCATAGAAATAGATTAATGCGAGTCTCATTCATCCGATCAGTATAATATTTGATTC
>MU226881.1:710196-730440 GCA_018584345.1 Thuja plicata | reverse complement strand
TCTTCTATTTGTGATAGACATCGTGTGATGGCTGAAACAGATCATAATAGAAGATGTGAATGTTCTTATGGTAAGTGCACATTACCTATGGACATTTTTTTTGAGTACTTGGTGGACATCATGTTGAATTGATGTTGGTAGGCCATTGCTCTGAGTATTTGGAGAATATCATGCGACTTGATATTTTGTGACAAATACTTTTTGAAGCTCATGAGTTTGTGGATAGAATTGTCGATAGAGGCAATCCACATGAGAGCTTGTGGATAAAATTGCCGATTAAGGAAATCCACACAATGAAGCTTGTGAGTTTGTGGATAGAATCATTGATATAGGCAATCCACACGAGAGCTTGTGGATTGAATCACCGATTGAGGCAATCCACACAATGAAGCTCATGAGTTTGTGGATAGAATTGCTGATAGAGGCAATCCACATGAGAGCTTGTGGATAGAATCACCAATTAAGGCAATCCACACAATGAAGCTCGTGAGTTTGTGGATAGAATTGCTGATAGAGGCAATCCACGTCAGAGCTTGTGGATAGAATCACCGATTGAGGCAATCCACACCCTAAAGCTCATGAGTTTGTGGATAGAATCACCGATAGAGGCAATCCACACAAGAGATTGTGGATTGAATTGCCGATTGAGGCAATCCACACATTGAAGCTCATGCAGTTGTGGATAGAATTGCTGATGGAGGCAATCCACACAAGAGCTTGTGGATCGAATCACCGATGGAGGCAATCCACACCAAACGCTCGTAATTTTGTGGATCAAATTGTCGATGGAGGCAATCCACACAAGAGCTTATGGATAGAATCACCAATGGAAGCAATCTACATATTGAGGATATTTTTGATCTCTATTCAGACTTTCACAATTAACTTTGTGATGTTATCTTGGATGATGAATTTTATCTTCCCTAGCTAAGAGGGAGTGTTGATGTTTGTAGCTTTGATCAAATAAAATAATGATTATATTAATATTATGAGAAAAGATCAAATACACTCCGATCATTATCAGGTGTTACATATATTCCCCCGATTATTATCGGGTGTCATATATACTGTCCCAATTATTATCAGGTGTTATCTTGTGACCATTATCGGGTAATACTATACACCGATTATATGCATTAAACAAATATAGATTGATATCTGTTAAGGAGAGTTGCGTTCAACAGGATTAGTGTAGAGACATGTTGATAGGGTGGCATGTCTCTACATGTAGAGACATGTCACTCTATCGACATGTCTCTACTTGATACAACATATAAATAACCTTTGAGTTGATCGATAGGAGACAAGCATAGAAATAGATTAATGTGAGTCTCATTCATCTGATCAGTATAATATTTGATTCACATTTCAGCTCATAGAAATATTGATTATTAAAATATTTATATATATCTATTGTTATCAGTAATATATATATATATATAGTATTTAAACATATATCATATATATATTGAGAGATTATATACAAAGTGGATTGTGAAAAGAAAAATTTAAAAGCTTCATAAATCTGATCTAAATTAACATATTGCATCGATCAACCAATTACTGGAAGGTATGCATATGAAGAACCTAGATCCAATAATTATCTATTGTGATAACATCAGTGCAATAAACATTTCCAAGAATCCTGTCATGCCTACTAAGACTAAACACATTGCAATCAAGTATCATTATTTAAGAGAACAAGTTCAAGAAAAGGAGGTGACACTTGAATATGTGCAATCCAAAGAAGAATTAGCTGATATCTTTACCAAGCCACTGCCTAAGGATGCATTTGAGTACTTGAGAAAAAGACTAGGGGTCAGACCCTTGTCTACTAGTCAGTAAAATGACTAGAAGGCTGCATCAGCCTACATATTATCATAATATCATTAATGTTGATGCAAGCAAAGGGATGAACTTCAAAGCTACATCTATATACAGATAGGTATATATCAACACCGAGCACTAGAGCATACTGTTGTATTGCTGATGGATAAGGGAATTCAAGGAATATATTATGGATGAAAAGAAATGATTGTTTGACATTAATGTCAGATATTTGTGAAGATATTTGTTTGGCATTGCTGTCAAAGGGAGAGAGATTATACATTCTATAAAAGGAGAGTGATTTTCTATAAAAGGAGAAAGATTATCCATTATCACATTACTCCAATAGGGAGAGATTATATCCTTAAAGAGAGAAGTTGTATGGAAAGATTATACAAAGGGATAGTTGCTGACAAGAAGAAAAGACAGAAAAAGAGAAAAATAGTCAAGGGAGAGAAATTGACACAAGTAGAGAACACAACACATCAGAATAAAAAGAACTTTAAGAATCAAATCTAAGCCAAAAATGGAGCTTACCGATGGTCATACATTTATCGGTTAACAGAACAAAAATATTGGTAGTTTGATGAATCTTAACTGTTGTATTTCATATTGTATTAGAAATAGTATAGTGTGATAATATAGTATGTTCCCATCAATGCCAAAGGGAGAGATTGATGACATGTAACTGATTAAATGTTTGGAGCTGTTAAGTTGATGATCATGAAAGGCATTAAATCAATTAATGTATTGTATTATCATTGATGTCAACTTGATATCATCTATACGATCATGTACATAATGCCAAAGACTTCAGAGAACCAAAGGAACAAAGGTTATGCTTTCAGCAATGCATAAAAGTCATGTATTCACTAAGTGACAAACAACACCAATGGAGTACATACTAACGGACAGAGCAAAGAAGAACAGTCACAGTGATACCCGATGATCAAAAGCATAGTGTTGCTTGAAAAAGAAAAACCATAGTGATGCCCGACGATAAAAGTCAGAAGGTTACCCAATGAGAAACAATCCAATGATGCCCGACAGATGGAGATCATGAAGCTAACTGGAGTCTCACCGACAGAACTGTCAGTTGTCACCAATGACTAACTGTAGTGGTGACCGACAAAACTGAGAGTTCAGAAAATTATAAAATATCTAGCTAGCAGAGCTAAAAATAAACTTAATCGGTTGTCTACTTTGTTTTATTTGACCAGAGATAAGTGATTGATTTAAAGATTATTTGTATAGTTGGCAAGAAGATATCTACAAGACAAATCATGAGTTATGATTTAAATCTAATTGGCTAGATTTTTTATCACACCAAGAATCAAGAATCAATGAATATTATGTCTATATAAGAGACAACCTTAATTCATTTACGAATGGGATTAAGGGGAGTGAATAAAAAAAGGGATGTTGTAGAGAAACTGATGAAGAAAAAATTCATGCAATACTGATCAAACAAGCTAAAGGAAGAGCTAAGGAATTCTGTAGACACCAAAGAACAGTGAGAACAACATCACAGAGAAGAAATTATGGAGCACAAGGATTGAATTGATACATTGGTCAGAGAGGTAATGTACTTAAATAGATCTAAAAATCTGCAATTCAAAGTTGCAATATGAATAGGTCATAGTGTTTCAGTTTAACCATTGAAGCATCAAGTCTCTTAACCGAGCAGGACTTAACAATCTTCTATATATTGAGGTACATATCAAGGAGTGCCAAAAAGGTTGATTCATGAAAGTAGCATTGGACTTGCCCGATACCTATTGATAGTCTAAGAAGGAGTTTGATTCAAGGATGGTAGAAATAAATGCCCGATACTAAGTGACAACCTCTATGTATAAAATCATCTAACAAGGTCACACTTAACAATGTTTTTTTAACCTTTCACAGGGTTGGCTCCTAACAGGGCTCACTTCAGAAGAGTGAAAATTTGGGGTACCGGTCCTATTGGTTTTTCCCTTAATAGGGTTTCCACATTAAAAATTCATGTGTTATGTGTGTATGATTCATTTCTTTATTGGTTTGCATCTTACATAACTAACTCTGGATTGATCAGTATACTCTGCTTATTTATTGAGTTTCGGTAAATAGTTATATTGCTTATTGGTAATCAAGAAATAATAAGGATTGACTGAGAAAACTAATAGACAGTTAATCATTATAAGTATTTCATGGCATGCATCTTGTAGGGACATAATAATCTGAGATTTATTGATGGGTGGTTAAGTTTGAAGGATAAATTTTTGAGGCCACTGATTCACCCCCCCCCTCTCAGTTATTACTAACATACCTTCATCTATAAGCCTTAGGAGAGGGAGAGAAGTTCTCATTGTGCATATATTTCTCTTCTCTATAAATCCATTCTCTAACAAATGTCTCTTCTTTCTCATCTTGAATAGGCACCAAGGACTCTACAAACGTGCCAAATAAAGTCATAGCTAAAGAGGAAGGTCTCTTTTCTTGTGAAGGTTTTCCATAAGACCAAGGTGAAATGGTAATGTGTTGAGGGAGTTGAGTTGATACCCCCCCATGCCAAGGTCTACTAACTTGAGTTTGTCTTTACATTCAGCTAAGGTTGCATGAAAGTCTTTTGCTTCTTTATTGAGGGGAACATGAGTTCCTACTGAAATTGAGTTAATAGATAAAGTGTTATCCCTAGGTATACAAATCTCTATTCCATTGTAAGGGAAATTAACACACTTATGATAGGTATATGACACCACTTGCATATCATGAATCCATGGTCTACCAAGTAAGATGTTATACACAAGGGGACTAGCATCAACTATTTGAAATAAAATATCTTTTTCAACATGGCCAATCCTAACAGGAAAGACGACCAACCCCTTGGAACTTCTTTCTACCTCATCATAGGCTTTTATGGTGATCCTTTTCCTAGTATCTATGACTTTTTTAGAATATCCAAACTCTTTCAAAAGACTAAAGGAACAAATATTAAGCCCAACACCCCCATATATCAACATGCGCATAACACGGGTTCTGTGGATCATGACCTTAATATGAAGAGCAAGATTGTGTGGGTGGCTCAAGGATTTATCATCATCCTCTAAAAAGGTAAGGTAATGAGGGCTAGCAATTTGGTTAACCATGTTTTGGAATTGATTGACATCTAAGTTGTTGGGGACATTTTTCATGCGCAAAGCATCCTCAAGGAATTTCTTGTATCTTGGGGACAACTCTAAGAGATCAAAGATCAAAATCTAAGCTGGGGTTCTTTGCAACTGATCAACAAGACTATAGCTTAACTTAGGATTAACTATTGGTTTTGAGTTGACATTCTTGGATGCCACTTTCTTAGGTTTACTCGATTGACTTGAATTAGGTCCTCTAATGAAAATAGGACCTTGACTTCGTGTGACAGCATTGAGAGCTTGTGATGACACTCTATAGTTGGGACCCCTTAGCACTACAATAGGTTCTTCATAAAAGATATGAGGAGAGTCCACATCTAGATCATACCCATAGGGATCTTTACCCCTCATCATGTTGACATTTTCTTCTACAAATTCAAGCATGTTGGTAGTATTCTCCACATCTGTGTAGGTGTAATTGATCTCATCTTTTCCATTCTTAACTTTAGAGTTTTCCCCCTTTTCATACTTTGGAAATGATTCTTTGAATGCCTTATGATCGGTGTTGGTGTTCAACCCATCTATCTTAAGTTTTCCACTCTCAATGAGATCTTGAATAATATACTTGAGTTTCTAGAAATTTTCAATGTCATGTCCAATACCAGTGTGAAACTTGCAAAAGGCCTTCTCATCCCACCAATGTGGCTTAACATCAAGTATATAATTCTTCACGGGATCTTGAGGATGTGCAAGGTTTTTGGAAATGAGTGTTTTGAAGACATCCTCATTTGAGTCACCAAGTTTTGAAAATTGGCATCTTTCTTTCTTAGGCCTATCTTGGTATCTTGGCTTACTCTCTTGTTGATTAGATGCATTGAGTTTCATGGATTGAACAACACTAGACAAGTGGATCATAGTTTGATCTGTGGGTTGAGAGGAGTCCAAAACTCCATCATTGACCACTTTTTTGTTCCTATTCTAGTGTGAGTTCTTCCCTTTATCCTTGTTAGAGTTGTTGTTGTTATTTCCATGTTTGGTCAAAATTCCCTATTCTTTCAAAAAATCCTCAATCCTACATGTGGTTTTAACCATGGTGTCAAAGGAATCAAAAACCATCTTCCTAACTTCATACCGCATCTTGGGAACCAAGTTCCTAACAAGGATATCAATCTTCTTATTTTTAGGAATGGTTCTAGAGTAGCAAGAGCATTGTCGTCTCCACCTTTACAAGAAAGTGACAAAGGATTCCTCTTGATTTTTCTTTAAGTTGCATAAGTCCAACATGGTGATAGATCTTGAAAGGTTGTATGCAAAGTGTTGGACAAATATATGAACAATCTCTTTGAAAGTATTAACAAGAGGAGTTATGTTGGTGAACCATTCCATCGCTTGACCCTTAATACTCCTTGGGAACAATCTCATGAGGTATGATTCATCTTAATGGAACTTAAAACTTGTTGTATAAAATTGGCGCACGTGATCATGTGGATCTCCATTCCCATCATACTTGTCATATTGAGGGATCTCAACCTTTCTAGGGAAGTCTTTCATGTTAACACTTTTTTCAAAAGGATTAGGACAAATTGAATCAAGTGAGAATGAATTCTTGGGTGCTAACATTTTTTTCCATCATGCTCTTAAGTTGTTTGATCTCCTCTTATTGAGATTGACCTTTCTTCTTAATCTTCTTGTCCACATCAAAGTTGTAGGAGACTCTAGCACCCTTGTTGATTAAACTCTCTAGGAATTTGTCTTTGTTTTTCTCTAAATATTTCTCCACATACTGCTGGAAGAGTGGTTCTTGTTGCATTTGCATGAAGTCTTGGGAGGTGAGATCAAAACTTGAGCTACTACCCCCATATTGTGAACCATGATGAGCATGTTGTGAAGGTTTTTTTGAGTTCCTAGGAGGTGTTCATCTCCTATAATGATCATGTCTTGAAGCCCTTATTCCTCTAGGGATAGGAGATAGTGATGGCATCCTTGAACGTCTTCCACTTTGTGAAGTCTCAGGAGGACTGAATGGAGGAGAGTTATTTCCACCACTAACACGCATGTTATTAAATTGGTAATTAAGTCACTGAGCCAAGAGTCTATCTTTCTCCTCCTGGAGGGATTTATTTTCTATTTCCAACAAGTTTTGTCTCTCCAACACTAGCAGTCTAAATTGCTCTTCCTTTTTAGCGTGTTCATCTAGGAAGGATTTCCTTTCATGCTCAATTCTCTTAAGCCTTTCACTCATGTATATTGGATATGCTTTGAGTGGTGAGCTTGGTCTTGAATGTCGAAACAAATTATTGGTGTATGTTGCATTTATGCGAGTGTCATAAAGTTCCTCATCTTGGTTTTCATTTTGTGATTGCTCATCTTGATAGGCTTTCCTCTTACCTCTCTCAGTCCTTTGGTGTGCATCTAGATATCTAGTTGAGATAAGGGGTGAAGTTGGTCGACTGTCACAAGAGGAACTGCCAAATGAAATGGTGTCTCTATATTTTGAAAATATGTCATCAAGGCATTTATCCATGTCTTCCCTCTCTTGTTGAGTCATTGCATAACTCATATAATTTGCATAACTCATACTCATATCCATACCCAACTCACTAAGGTGACTCTTGGAATCAAACCAAACTTTTGATTTGTTCCTAGGTGATTGATCAAATATGGGTTCTTTTCTCTTACATTTTTGATGAGTTTGAACTAAGGGTAATTGATTAAAGACTGCTTGAGGTCATTTTATTTGATCTACTTGATATCTTGTTGTAACTAGCATGAAAGAAAAGGTACTAGCTGATAGGATGACCCTAAGAAATGTTGGTACCAAACTAGGATAGTAAAGAAATTCACTTGTCCAAAAGAGAAGATAAGATAGAATTTTCAAGGGGTGTAAACCAACACTGCCATAGAGGTGCCCAATGAATGGGTGAATACCCTAACACATATGGATCAAGAGGATGATTTACCCACATAATATTTATTGAATTTGAATTTTTATGAAAGTGAACGGACAAGAGATTACTAAAACTCTCCAAGTGTGTTATCAAAGAATCTAAAGGTTTATCTTCTCAACAAGGATAGCTTCTAGCTCACCAACTCCAAGCAAGGTCACTTGTGAAATTAAAAATTACTAGTTCAAGAGGTCAAAATGCAAGAATCCAAAGTGTAAACAAGCTTCTAACAATGGGGTAAGTGACCTAATCTGATCTGGATCAACCAAGGAAGACTGAAAATGATAGGATAGCAAATTGAGCAAGTTTGACAGTTTGACACTTAAGAATGTAGATTTGTTGATCGTTTTGATGTTTGTCTTGATGTTTGGTGTATGTTTTGATATTTCATTCATGCAAGACAAATCAAGAATTTTTTTTTTGTAAATAGAATAGTCACTCCACAACCTAGGTAAGCCAGGGAAAAATCTATTGTATTCCCACTTGAATCGAAGTTCAGCCACATCTACTCATAGCAAAAAACTTAGAAGCTTGGAGGCACGGGCTCCTTACAATGCACTCACTTCTTAGGCACACCAAGCTTCAAATCCTAAGGGAATCATTTCCCAAAGGACCGTTGTCTCTACTAAGAGCCATGAAAATGTGGGATGTCTTAGTCGGTCTCTAACCTTCTGCGCCAACAGATAGAGGGTTTTTAGTCACTATAACAAATTTTGTATTCAAGGCATCCGTTCAGGTGGTTTTGATCAAGTCATTTTCTCAATTAATAGGACTCTCCCAATCCTTTCAAAGCAAGGTTTTCACTTTAACAATGTAGAAACTTTAACACACCACTAGGGTACTAGAAAAGATTTTGGTTGCCACAACAAATTCACACCTGTCCACTATGAGACTAATCACAATGAAATTTTTTATATACCAGTTCGGAAGGGCTTGGCTTTAGCTTATTACTGGTTGAGAAACCCACTCTCACTGGCTCTATTAAAGTACTTGGGAGGTAGCCACGCTAAAAGAATTATATGAGTTT
Organism: Thuja plicata; assembly: GCA_018584345.1. Lineage (NCBI taxonomy): Eukaryota > Viridiplantae > Streptophyta > Pinopsida > Cupressales > Cupressaceae > Thuja > Thuja plicata. The sequence continues at coordinate 721,534 of MU226881.1, read as the reverse complement.
CTCTTACACCCAAGATCCATAAGGGAAAGGGGAGAGGATACATTCATATAATCCTTAGGATTACAATCTAAAAGACACTTCAAACATTAGAAAATAAAAAAAATACTTCTAAATTTTTAATCATCCCAAAAGGGTGAGAGCATAGTTTCCTAACATCATTGCCATTCCTAAAATACCAAAATAGAAGTTCATTATAGAAGTCTTGCATGTGGGTTCTTATTGTAATAAAAAAAATGAAATGCAAGAAAAAAGTTTAGCATGCTATCGATCAAGGCAACCTGCAAGATGATTCATTAGTAGTCTTTATTTTAGTCTTATTTTTAATGTCCTGCAAACCACATGTTAAGGTGTTACAGAAATAAAAATCAGAAAAAAGAAAACAACAAACAACAAACAAGATATGCAATGTATACTCAACTTATGCAAACCCTAGGGTTAGATATGAAAATCAATTGTTAGAAGAAATAATAACCAGCAAATAATCTAAATGACAACTCATATCATGCATTGAACCATGTAAAAAATAAGTGCAAGTTAATCATTAAATACCCTTTTTTTAATCTTGATTTTGTTTACCTAGTAAACAAGATTGGACCTATATGACATGATTTCAGATCCCAAACCCTAAATGTAGAGAATAGACCCCTATTAAAAAACAAAGTGCTTTCCAAAAATGTCAAAAATTTAAAAAGATCTTTTCATTTGTGCCCTAGGGAGCCATTTTCCCAAAATAGACTAGTATTCATAAATCAATAAAAACTTCATGATACCTCTAAAAATTTTGAATTGTTTACTAAAGCTTCTCTGATATGTTGCCAACTTAGAAAAGTAAAATTCAGAACAAAACTCTAAGTCATTTGGGAGATATGATCAAATTTTTGAAAATCTAGGGTTTTCATATCCAAGCAAATATGCACAAGGAGGTTAGCTCCAAAAATAATCAAAACCAGCATGTAAAGGTGGGTTTCCCCACGGTGGGCATCAAAAATGTGTGCTGAAAATGTGACACACTTCTGTGAGTCATTATATTCAAGAATGTTCAAGAATGAGGTCTCAAATGGAAACTCATAGCTCCCTATTCATGGAGTGCCCAAGGGTTTGTAATGGAGGCCCTCAGTTTAGACCTAGTTATGCCCATGCAAGTACACCATGAAATAAGAGATTCAAAGAGAAAAAACAAGAATGCTAAGCTCCATGATCACCAAATATGCATTGCAAATGAAAATGAAAGCTATTCTATATGATAACAATGCATGGAAGGAAATATGCAAGCTTAATCTATGAAAGGAAATATGAATCTAAATTAACATGAATCTACTCTAAATGGATTGCTATGGATTCATGAGAGAGGAAGACAAGACGAAGAAGTTGCATGATTTAATCTCAAATGCTCAAACTCTCCTCCAAAATTGCTCTCCAAACCTACAGCATAACAATAGCATAAAAGTGTATATCTTGATTATCAAAATGAGGAGAGGTTTCCTTTTAAAGAGCAATGGACGGTAGAGATTAAGAGGTAAAAAGAAATGAGCAATGGTGGAGATCAAATCTTGGTTGATCCATGTGCTTATATCTTCAAAAGACAAAATCAAAGGCTATGATTAAGAGGCAAAAAGCCCACCACTTAGAAAAATTTGTAAAGAAAAAATGAGCTTTATTAATTTTTTTATTTAAAGTGAGCATGAAAGAAAAGATAAAAGAGATAAAAAAAATTTCTCATCTATGTATGTTCTTGTAAAAGCCTACAAGGCTTTGTTTTTTTGTAAATATTATGTTTGGGGTGAGATATGTAATAGTTAGGTGGCTGGAAATATTGTAGACTTGTTGTCAAAATGAGTGTTCTTGCAAGATTTATAAATCCTAGATTTTAAATTTGTGTAAATGATTTATTGAAGAGAAATATTGTGCTTTTGTAAGTGATTGAGTGAAGGCCTTGGCTGAAAAACTTGTATTCTTGAAAGAAAAAAAAAAAGAAATGAAATGCAACACTCTATGTATATGAAAAGATGTATTAATAGAACAAGGAGTTATCTTATTGCTTTTTCTTAGCTATATAAAGTAGGTAGTTGAACAATGAAATCATCTTCTAAAGTAAAAATATAAATACATATATTTCCTTGAAAGTTGAATATAAGAGAGCTATAAGTAGGAAATAACTTTTAAAAAAAAAAAAAAAAAAACTATTCATGTACATGTATACTTTCATCTTCATATATTTTCATTTATTTTCAAAATCTTTCTAAATGGAATAATCCTAAACTATGCATCTACCCTTTTGGAATAAAAGAGCTTAAGATATGTAGTTTATTAGATGAACATATTTATGTGATATACAGTCTTGGATTGAAGAGAAATACACAAATATAAACATATTGTAGATAACGTAATCAAATGTAAAAAGGAATATATTGCAATAATTTAATTTCTTTATTTAAAATTTTGAAGGAATAAAGTATCATATAGTAAATCTGTATTTTATACTGTTGCTGATTGAATATGTACATTTATTAGACTCGGTATTTTTTAATGAAAATTAAAAATAAATAAATAAATAAATAAAATTTAAAAGAGGGCAGGGTGGGGCCGAGTCCACACCCTAGCCTGTGCATGCAATGCAAGGTGGAGGGGAGGTGTGGGGCCTTCCCCCACCCTTTCCACCACAGCCACCATGCAGCAACGGCTTACTTCACTGTCTATGGGGTGTCGTGGTGGGAGGGGCCTCAGCCTCTCCCCCAAACCCCCTTTTTTTACACCGCAGACCAACCTGCGTGCGGCGCACAACACCATAAAACATGAACAAAAGAAAATATTATTATTTTTTTATAAGACAATAGTTTAGAAAATAAAAAAAAAGGTAGGTAGCACAACAGACACCTCACAAGCCACCATTAAACCTTCTGCTTCATTCAAACGCATTAATGGTTGTCATTCCTGCAAAGAAAGAAAATGTAAATAGGAAGAAGGGAAAAAAAAAACATAGGAGAGTAGAGTTTAGGGTTTGAAAAGAATGAAGAAGAGGAGAAGAGGAAGTATTGGGAGAGATCTTTCATTTTGGGACTTGAAGATTGTGCCCTAACCCTAATTTTGAATTAGGGTTAGGGTCAATCATTAGTGGAATTTGACTGGTCTTATTGTTTATGTGTATTTTCCTTTTTTTTATCCATGTTATTATGAGATAGTTTAAATATATTTTGGGAGGGGGGATTGTCTTTTATTTGATCTCTAGAAAATAAATTATTTCTTAATATACTTTTATGTTAGGCAAGTTTAGACATTGTCTAACACTTGTATTTTTTTTATATATTTGGTAAAACATGGGGTTATTTTGTATAATGACTTTTAATAAAACACCTTAGTTTAATTGAATTAATAGACTGTGTTTTTTTTTAAGATTGTAAATTTAAGTGTGAAATATTAATATTAAGTTCAATCTATTAGCTAGGAATCACTTTAATGAAATTAACGTTATAATCCTAGTCTTGTAGCACTAATTAATTTATTGAATATAATAAACTACTCTATTAGAGTGGAAATTTCATAGGATTAATTCATTAACAATATACAAAATACATTATTGTTTAGATATTTTCTAAGGGGCCGAAACTTAGATGGCAGGAGTTCTTAGGTCATTTAAATAACCCAGTTACTAGTAGTCTTTATTATTAAGTATAAGTGACCTCACACTAGTAGGCATAAGATTTAAATCCTCTAATGTCTTAGGAATTTTAGATATATGTTGATAAGGAATAAAGTTTAAATTAAGTTTTCCAATTAATTATCGGTAGGTGTTCTAGCAAGTTGTTGGATTAATTTATCTTAGCATAAGAATTTGTTAATAAATGTTATTACTACCTAAGCTTTAGAATATGATTTTCAGTAAACCTATAAACTTTAAGTAGCCAAAGAATGAAATTCTAACCCGGTAATGTTATTTTTATGGGGTCAATATATATGGTCAGTATATTGGCCTTCGTAAAAATAGTGTTATCATTAAGACTCTTGAAATTTCTCGAACTTAGTGACCCAGTATTTAACAAATTTGAAAACTCATTAGGGTATCAAATCTAGGGAGGTAAAAATAAAGGGTTTAGGTTTAAAATTATCTTCTAAAAATGTTGTTAGTCATTAACGAAATGGTGGAAGCAAACCCCCTCTAGTGATCTAGTCTAACCTAAACAAATTTTTATTCTTAGGGTTGAGGGACGTTGTCATAGGCCATGATCCCCCTTGACCCTACAAGTGTTATTGTATTGCAACCTAGTACACTCAGGATAGTTATAGATTTAACCCTGCCCGCTTAGTAAACCACTAACTATGTTCCTTTAGTCTTTATTTTAACCATTCAAATTTTTTTTTTGTATTTTTGGGCGCAAATTATTGGGCATGACACACAAAAAAGGTAATCTATTCTATCTTGATCTCACTCAAGGTTCATACTTTATTTCCCAAGTAGAAGAAAGTTGGTTATGGCATAAAATGTCATGTCATGTAAATTTTGATAATCTGGTAAACATAAGAAATAACAAAAGAGTCAAAGGTATTCCTATTTTGAAGAAACTCGAGTTAGAAATATGCAAACAATGTCAAATTGGAAAGATGAGCAAGAAAAGTTTCAAAAGAAAGAATTACAATACTGATGAAGTCTTAGAATTGGTGCATACTGACCTTTGTGGACCAATTGGAACAACAAGCTATACTAGAGAGAAGTATTTTATTCTATTTGTTGATGATCATTTTAGAATGATGACTGTCATGTTTCTCAGAGAGAAATCATAATCTTTTCATAAATTCATATGGTATCTTGCAAGAGTTGAAAAGGAAACAAGAAAGAAACTAAAATGCCTAAGATCTAACAGAGGAGGAGAATTCATTTCTAATGAGTTCAATGAATTCTGTAATGAGAGAGGAATCAAAAGACAGTTATCTGCCCCTGGTACATCACAACGAAATGGAATAGTAGAAAGAAGAAATAGATCCATTATGGATTGTGCCAGAGCCCTAATGATTGAAGAGGATGTTGCTGCCAAATACTGGAAGGAGGCCATCAGCACTACAGTGTTCACCTTGAACCAAGTTCAACTGAAGAAAGGTAGTAACCAGACACCTTTTGGATTATGGTATGGCTATAAACCTAATGTTCAATATTTCAAAGTATTTGGAAGTAGATGATACATCTTGAAGGAAGAAAGAAATAGAAAAATAGATGAAAAAAAAGATGAAGGAATATTCCTAGGTTACTCATGTAAAAAAAAAGCATACAAATGTCTGAATCTTACTACTCATAAAGTCATAGAAAGTGTACATGTCAAGATTGTTGAGTTTGCAGAAAAATGTGAAGACAAGAGCAGTAAAGAGCCTGAAGACTACATGAAATTTGTGTGTCATGAACCTGATACTATATCTATGACTCAAGAAATGGTGATTGGACAACATAATTTTCAACCACTAAATATACTAGCACAAACTATGCAACCCAAGTTGCAAACTGTGCAACCCGAGCTGCTGGTAGAAGAGACCGAGTCATAGACATAGGTAACCAAGTCACAGACAGAGGGAACTAAGTCTTAGATAGAGGAACCTGAGTCATAGACAATGGAACCTGAGCATCAGATAGAAGAACAGGAAAGAATGTTTGAGAATAACAGACCTAGTGGATCAAGTCTAGAATCTAGACTGAAGGATCCAGTACTTTCAAAATATGTTATAAGGCATCATGCACCTAAGAAAATAATTGGAGATCAGACAGAAGGTGTAATGACAAGGTACATGTTTACTAAGTGAATTTGAACCTAGATCTGTTAAAGATGCATTGAATGATGAAAGTTGGATAGAGGCAATGAATGAAGAAATTGAGAAGATTGAGAAGAACAAAACTTGGACTCTTGTGCCTAAGCCAAAGGACAAGAATTTGATTGGAACCAAGTGGGTTTTTAGAAATAAGATGAATGAAAATGGTGAAGTTTCTAGAAACAAGGCCAGACTAGTTTGTAAAGGATATGCTCAAGAAGAGGGTATTGATTATGGAGAAACTTTGACTCCTGTTGCAAGACTTGAAGGAGTTAGAACTCTTCTGGCATATGTTGCACATAAATGATACAAAGTATATCAAATGGATGTGAAATCTACATTTTTGAATAGAATCCTAGAAGAAGAATTCTACATTGAACAACCTGAAGGATTTGCTAATCCCAACAGAAGGAATATGGTTGGCAAGCTGCACAAAGCATTGTATGGACTAAAGCAAGCACTCAGAGCTTGGTATGAAAGACTGCATAGCTATCTAGTAAGTATTAGATTTTAGAGAACCAATGATAACATTAGCCTATACATCAAAGAAGGACCATAGAACAAAATACTGTTAGCAGAGATATTTTTTGATGACATATTATTTAATTGATTATGATGACCTAGGCAAAGCATTCTCTGTAGCTATGAGTAAAGAATTTGAGAAGTTTATGTTTGGTGAGATCAAATTATTTGTTGGATTATAAGTACCTCAAATGAAGGATGGTATCTACATTACTCAATCAAAATATATCAAGGAGATACTTAAGAAATTTGGTATGGAAGATTCCAAACTTGTTGGAACACCAAAGCATACTGGAAAAAAATTGTCTAAGGATGATGATTCAAAAGAGGTAGGTCAGACCAACTACAGATCCATGTTTGGAAAATTGCAATATGTTGTTCACACCAGACCTGATATTGCATTGGCAGTTGGTATTGTTGCAAGATTTTTAGCTAATCCCAGAGACAATCACCTAATGGAAATCAAAATAATTATGAGATATATGAAGGGTACTGAAGACTACGGTTTATGGTATAAGAAAGGTAGAAAATTTTATTTAAAGGCATTCACTGATGTTGATTGGGCTGGAAGTGTTGACGACAGGAAAAGCACCAGTGGTGGAGCTTTCTTTCTTGGAAAGAGGTTAGTGTCTTGGAATAGCAAGAAACATAATTGTATCTCTCAGTCTACAGTAGAGATAGAATATGTTGTTGTAGCAGTGAACTGTTCAAACATCATATGGATCAAGTAGTTTTTGTCAAGAATGAAGGAAGAAGTAAAATAACCAATTATTATCTACTGTGACAACACCAGTTCCATTAACATTTCAAAGAATCCTGTGATGCACACCAAAACCAAACATATAGCAATAAAGTATCATTTTTTGAGGGAATTGGTACAGAATAAAGAAGTAAGGTTGGAATATATGTGAATACCAAAGAACAAGTTGCAGACATATTCACCAAACCTTTACCTAAGGATGCATTCTTGTATCTTAGAGGAAAGCTAGGGGTGCTTCCCCTAACTGAAGCTCACTAAAATAAAGTTTAGTGATGCATCAAACCGAGTGACAGTGAAGATCTATCATTTGATTCAGGTACATCAGAGCACATTGCAGATGAATTAGTACATTTAGGTACATTATAATTACAAAGTGAAATAATACTAACTATTGGTGTTTGAGAATATGGAGTCTTTGGCATCTATTATCAAAGAGGGATAATTTTCTATAATACATAAAGAGTCACTTAAGAGAGAGTCCATAATAGTAAGAGGGAGATTTTGATGTCAAAGGGAGTTTTTGGATAAGAATCAGAATGAAGCTAAGGACATATAAGAATTTTTTTGTTGCTCTACAATTATTTGTATTATGACATGTTGTGTTGCCATCAATGCCAAAAAGGGATATTATTGAAGACAATTATTCAATTGTGTATTATCATTGATGTCACATGTGTATATACACTTATGTAGTGATGAAACCCAAATGTATACATTCAGACTAAGCATAGTTGGTGAATAGAATGAGTTGTTTTAGTGTTGATCGAGTTCAGTTAGGTATTGAATAAGTTTAGTGTTGACCGAGTCACTCAGGAATTTCAGTCATGGTCATGCATTCAGTGACAGCCGACTAACAGTGATTTACATTCTATAATTAATTGATTATATGAGGCTAACTGAATTATGATTTATTATTTAGAAGTATATTCAAGATGACTTGACAGGGCTTATCATATATATGAAAGGTCAAGTTTGGATTCAATGCGGAGAAAGAGTGTGTGAAAGAAGAAGTGTGGAATTCTATGACATGAAGAGTGAAGGAGAAATCAGATAGGATTCTGATTGAATACAGATCACTTGGAGATGCAATAGAATATCTGATCACCAAGGATCCAGTCATAATCAGAACAAAGATCTGAATTAGCAAAGATAGTTGCCTACACATATAGGTCAATTCATTGTTACTTTCTAGCAATTGTAGCAGTGATCTCAAATCACTTAACAGAGTAGACTTAACAGTCTTTTTGGTAAATCTTCTCACAAGGTATCATTTCTATGTTGAAGTATTGAAGACCTCTAACAAGGCCACTCCTCACAGGGTGATTAAATCCTTTAACAGGGTCACACCTAACAGTGTGTTATTGTAACCTTTAACAGGGTTGGCTCCTAACATGGCTCACTTCATAAGAGTGAAAAAAATAACTAGTGACATTGGTGGTTTTTCCCATATAGGGTTTCCACATTAAATCTTGGTGTCACCTGTGTATATGTTATTTGTTTCATGCTTTATGTTTTTGCACTTAATCGCTAAAATATAATTGCATTAGATATTTGTAGTGCCTCCCTCATTTTTATTTTATGTCTGACACTCTGAGGGTTGTAGATTGAGTTATTATTGCATATATGACCATGTAGTACTCTCGCGAGAGTGTACCCTATTATCTTCTTACTTATGTTGACTACTCTATGAAGCATTATGTTGCATTAGGACATATTGATTTACTGATTATTATGACTAATAGTTAAGTGATTATATAACGTGGATTGAATTAGGATAAGGAAATTGTAGGATTATGATAAATGATAGGTGCTTTGATAATGCAATTAAATATTAGATTGGTTACACTAAAAGGCTATAAAAGGTAATGTTATGATTTATTATAATTAGAAACACTTTGGTTAGTCGGATTGGATTACTATGTTATAGTTATGGATTTTTCATTAGGGATACTGATCTAGTGAACATTATGATTATGTGAAAGACTAATTGACGCTTATGTGATTAAATGCATAATGGTGAATTGATTCAGTTATGATGCGATATGATTTCTAAAATGAAATGAAAGTTAAATGTGTAAGGGATGCTTACGACTGCATAGTGAAAAGTGAGTTGATTTTGTAGAAGTTTTCTAGAGGTTTCAAATTAAGTATATTTCATTATGATGCATATTATTCTTTGGACTACTGATATTCAGACTTAGTGTGCAAGGAAGATGACCATAGTGTTAAAATCGGGGAATCAAGATTAAACCTTTGTGAAAATAGTGCAAACCAAGGTTGCTCTTTATGAAAGAGATAAAGCCCCGTTGTGATGTGTTTTAAATTTGTAATAGTGAAGTGTATGCTTTTAATTGTTATTAAATGTTAATTGTGGTTATATATTTTCAAAAGGACAAGCCATGTGTATTGTGATGTGTATATGCATTGTGAGTGTCACTTGATACTTGTGTTGTGCTTATGTGGCTATGACATGTCTCTTTTGGGTAGAGATTGGTTGCAACCAAACTGAGGAGAGTATCTTGTAGAATCCCCTTGTGAGCCCACTTGGTTAGTGAGCCTTAGGAATGGTCACATCACTTGAATTTCGTGGGTGAGTTTAAGAGGAGTTTTTAATGGGTAAAAGGGACTCCTAGGGTTGATTTTAGGCCCTTTTAGAAGGCCCACTTGGTATACCCATGGGTTAGGGTCATTGTTTACCATAGGACAACTTAGGTAGGTGTCTTGAGCCCTCTCAAAAGTTGGATTTACCATGATGGACGAAAATCAACTTGTGAGAGCTTGTCATTAGGTAGACAAGTGTGTAAGAGGTTGGGAAGACCAACCAATGAGAACACACACTCTACCCAAGGAATTTTGGGAAGTGTGAGAGAAGCATTTAGGGGGAAGTTTGGAGAAATTTTGGTTGTTCACCGACTCTCCATCTTTAGAGATAACTAAGAGTTAGAGGATATTCCTTGAAGGAGGGAGAAGAACTTAGAGATGGAAGCTAATCATCAACCTCTTTAGTGCCATAACTTGATCAAGGTTGGTTGCACTATCTCCATATTTTTCGTTGAATCATGTATGCAATATATTTTATTGTAGATGGTATTGTGCAAGGATATTTTGTTCATGTCTGTGCTTTGAGAGTTGTAAGTTGTGATTGAGAAGATTGTGTTGTTGTAGTGCTTCATGGAAGTTTCCTTGTCTCTTTTTATTGTATGAAGTTTGGGTGTGCAAGGCCAATCTCACCCTTGGGAGGGTAGAGAAGCCTTGGGGTGAAGAATGTTGGGATTTTTTTTGTGATTCTTGAAGTATGTAGTAATGTTGTTGTTTATAGGCCTTATAAAGGCAATGTATCGCTTGTTATAGGATATATATTTTTAGTTCTTTTTCTCCTTCACCCTATTAATGGGTCATTAGGAGACCCTATGTGCAAGCCTTAAATGGGTATCTATTTTGTGGTGAGATGTGGAATGTTGCATGGTTATGTTTCTTGTGAAACTTGTTTAATCTTGGTTCCCATAGCTCGGGGGTGGTCTTATAAAGACCTAGGCTGGGAGGAGAGCAGTCCCATGGTCTTCTTGTTTCTTTCTTTCTTATTACAGATTTAGGAGCTTTTGGAGATTGGAGTTAAACTAGGTTATGATAGTGGAGGCATGTGTGATTTTGTAAAAGTTTGTGTAAAAATTATCAAGGCTAGAAATTTGCATCAAGGTTATTAAGTAGCATTCTTGCTAGTTTAAGAAGTCTTTTATTAGTTTCTATATAGTTGTAATGGCATTGTATGGGAATAAATTTGGATATCATGGCATGAGAGTAACAATTCCTAAAACTCATCCAAACTTATATTTGCAGCTATATGTATAAAAGAGTATAAGTTATTTCTTATTTACAAGACAATGCATGGTTGTTAGCATTTTAATTGTTGATTTATTAAATCTGATTTTTGCATTTTATTTGTTGTTTTATTAAATCCGATTTTTCATTTTATTTGTTGTTTTAATAAATCTGAAAGTTTTGTTGTAGTATATTATCTAATGGAAAGAAGAAAAACAAAATACATTAAATGCGATATTGAGAGGTAGAAATTTGGAAGGATATTATTATATTTGAAAACACAACACCTATCGAAATAAGAATGTTGGGGATGTAATTTGCAAAGAAAATTACCTTAATGAAAATACACATCTTTTTCAGTATTGTCTTCTCTTTGTAAATATAATAATATTACTACTCTACTTGTGTATGCAAATCAATTAAGGGTATATATATATATATATATATATA
>MU226881.1:673885-699432 GCA_018584345.1 Thuja plicata | reverse complement strand
AGCAGCTACGCGCGGGCGGCGCGGTGGTGGCCCACAGAAAATTGTAAAAAAATGCATTTTTTTTTTTTTTTGAGGTTTTGCCTCAATTTTTGAGCCGTACGGCCCTTGTAGGCTCAAAATTTTTGCCTGTGGTCACGAAGACCAAAAGTGTCAACCTTTATAGGTTTTTCGACTCCCCCAGGCCTTCTGAACGCAATGGCAGAGTCCATTTCTGCTTAATCTACTCTAGAAGATCGTGCCTCCTTCAAAGTGACAGAAAGACCTCAGAAAAGCTGTGGCTGTCGTCTTCAAAACGAGGCTTCAAAAATCTTCAACCTAGGCAGCGACAGGGTGGCTCTGATACCATGTAGGATTTCACAAATGCAAATCCATAGAACGCCAAGAACACCTGCATGCAAAATACCTAAAGCTGAAAGAGAAACCTATGAGAGAGAAGCTAGGGTTTGGAAAATCTCAGTGGAGTGAGAGCAAATTATTATTTCCCAAAAGAATGAATTACAATAATTACAAAAAGTCGCTTATAAGGTGAGAAACCCTATAGCCGGAGAAAGCTAGGTTTGTGCATTTAATAATTAATAAACATATTAATTATTATGCACCTAAATGACAAACTTAAGTGAAAAATAATAATAGTGACCTTTAATAATTAAACCAGATAGATTTAATTATAAAGGTAAATGAACTATTACTCTAACAAATCGTGCATTTGTTTGATGCTATGCACATTGGAAAGAATATAACAGAGACATTATGAAAATTATTGGATGAAAGGCGTGATAAAGAAAATTGTCAAAATTTATAGTGACATTGAAGATTCCAACCATGCATTGAAAAGTGTCATTCGATCAAATAAAAATGGAGACCATATTGATATAAGTGCCCTTCCTTGGTTATTATTGGAGTAGCAAAACAATACTATAAAATAAGTCATACAAGAAATTTGATTTCCCATAGGATTTGCTGCAAACATAAACAATCTCATATCAAAGAAAAGTGAATTCGGGCTAGGGATGAAAATATGTGATTGACATACCTTTAATAAGGTAATTCATGTTATTTTATATTCTTTATATATTTGTATACTGCATGTAGTTTTCACTGTATTATTTTCTAAAATATTAAAAAGATATATAATTATTGTAGTGTGTTCTACCTCTATCTCTCCCACACCACTTCGACAATAGTGTCAAACAAGTTATATATGATCTTATAAAATACATGAGATTAGAAGCGTTATTTGATAGTTTTTTTGTATAGATATTATATTTGTGACTTGTTTTACTTTTTCAGTAATTTATTGTATATTTTTTGTAAAGTCTCGTTTATATGTTTTTGCATGTTGAATCTCTTCTAGGTGGTTGTCATCGGAAGAAATCAATAAAGAAGATATAAAATAATGGAAGAGAAAAATTCTTCATCTTATGTGTGAAATGCAAAATTGATTACCTTCTACTTTTTTTAGTGCACAAGAACACTACCTCATACATCAAGTTGTGGAGATTCAATTGTGTGGACCTGTACAAACTAGGTTAATGTGGATGGTTGAGAGACACCTAAAATTTTTGAAAGGTTTGGTTTGACATAGAGAACATCCTTAGGATTCTATGATGGAGGAATATATGGTATACCAGACCATGGTGTACATTAGTGAATATCTTCTTAAGTTTGCAGCAAAGATCCATGTAGATCGCATTTGGGACCCCAACTCTATTAACAAATTTGAAGGAGAGTAATTGATGGGGAAAGGTAGATTGAGGAAAGTGTGAGGTAATTATGAGATTTTATTGTAGTTAATTAATTCTTATAAATCTTCAATTGAAATTTTTTTCAAGTGGTTTATTTTTTTATACAGTTGGTCGAGAGTGGGATGTACTACATTTGTATATTATGAAGAATATTGATTGGATGATGACATGGATTGAACTATGTCAATAAAATGGTCAGTCATTAACATGGGAAGGTGTTGCTTCATTGGTTAAATAAGCTCATCATAATTCAGATTCTAATGTTATGCCAGTGGTAATTGATCTAGAAAATGGTTTAAGTGGTAGACATGTATGTATAAATTTATTAATCATGACCCATATGTTTAATATCAACTCATGATGCAAGTAATTTTTACATGTTTGAAAAATTGCAGGTCAAGCACCATAAAGCTATGTACTACCATGGCCATAAATTTCGCATAAAAAAGTTGGACGACACAAAGAAAACTTACGATTCTAGGATAACTGCAGTCTTTGAGGTCACTAATATTTTATCTAGAAATGACATGCATCCTCAAGAATCTCAAAATTGATACTATAGAATTTTGGATGATATACTTCAGTGTGACTTTGAATCCTTCAAATTAGTTCTATTCATCATCAAATGGTATAGGCTAAGACTGAATCAAAATGATCCTGATAGAACTATTATTCAACATTCTATTAATACAAGGTGATTCTTCCAAGTCAATGTGAGCAAGATTTTTACTTAGAGGTTCCACATAGACTGAGTTGGTCATTTGTTGTTATACATGATCCAAGAAGAAGGCCAGTAAAGTATAATGTGATGGAAGAAGAAGAAACTAAAGATGATGAAGATGATGATGGTGGTGGTGGTGGTGGTGGTGGTGGTGGTGGTGGTGGTGATGATGATGATGATGGTGGTGGTGATGATGTGGTGGTCGTTGTGGTGATGATGATGATGATGATGATGATGATGATGATGGTGATGATGGTCGTGGTGGTTGTGGTGATGTTGATGATGATCATGTTGATGACAATAATGATAATGATGGTCATGATGATGATGGTAATATTGATTTATTCATACAAATGTATTTGACTTATATGTTTTGATAATTAATTTATTATGTATTAAATTCTAATGCCATGGTACAATTAATTTATTGTGTTCAATTCTAATGATTACAACATATGTGATTTATGATACATGTGTTTCAATTATTACTCGTATATTTAATGTATTTATTGTTTACCAAATTACCAATGTATTACTTATGATTCTCAATTGTTTGTTTTGATTTCATGTATATATTGTGTAATTAATTATCACCCTTTGTGGAAACAAGCAATTGACTATAGACACAGTCACCCCTTTTATTAACAATCTTGCATAGCACACATAAAGTAAAGGTAAGGAATTAAAAAATATACAAATATTATGATGAATGCATATTGTTCATGTTGTCTTCTATGTAATTTGTAACATAGGCATTATGTAATTTTTGGCTAACTTAAGATAAATGATTCACATATGCAGGACATTTAACCCTTTTTATGAGGATCCTGCATAGTGACATGGACCGACAGGTATAAGTCAATACACCCTATAGAAATAGTTTATTATTTGCTTTCTTTTCTCTTTACACCCATCTTCATTAAGTAGTTTAATAATAAGGTATTAACTTGCTCATGATTTAACAGTACTACCCTCAACATCAATGGTCCAAAGATTACATCATCAACATTACCCTCATTTAGAAAAATATCTAGCTCCTTACCAACTATATCTATCATTTGATGGACTGCAGGAACCACATAATAGGTACTTGTCAGATCTATCTTCCTCGAGTAAGGGAAATGAAAGAATAGAAGATGAAAGTGAGACATGTAGTAGGCCTAAAATAGGGGAATCAACCAGAGGTCAAAATATTAGAAGAAAATTCAATAAACACATGCAATTTTTCCTTGCTGAAGGGGGTCATGTTCTTATGATGATGAGACCAAAGATGACATTAATGTTCCCTTTAGGTACACACATCTTCAAAAAGAATGGGTACCCAAGGAACTACCTAACTAATAAGAGACCCAATTGCATATTTGAGGGGCCTGAGGCAAATCATGTTTTTGTATGCGCGATAAAATCAATAAGTGTAGGGGAAGAGCTACTAATAGATTACCATTTAAATCACATAGATACAAACAAAGTTATTATCATGGGGTTAGTAAGTTATAATATATACCATTTAAAATAAACTATAATTAATGACTCTAATATACCATTTTATTAATTTAAGTTTTTTTGCTAGGTCTATTGCTTTCATTTCGCTAAAGTTTTTATATTTAATCTTTATCATAGGACGACATGGATCCACCACATGACAAAGGCAGGGATGTTCCTCTCACCCCTTCTTCGGTGAAGGTAAAACTTAGTGTAATTGTACAAATCAGATAGAAGCAAAATATTATATTATTATGTTCTTTTATTTAGGGTTGATAGTTTTACTGATATTCCTATCATAAATTGATGTTGAGGGAAAGGTAAAAGCACCTATAGAAATTAAGGCAATAGTTGCAGAATTGGATGCCATAGTATTATGCGATGATGACATCGCATATACCTCTGACCCCATAAACATGGTGTGAAAGACCCTAAAAAAACTCAATACAGAACTTCTTGGCCTCCTTTTCTCTCCAGATCCAAATGAGGAGATGCGTCAAAGAGAGATGAATTGATATAGAGAGCATGTTGATTGGAAGTAAGTAGTAATTAATCTTTAGTTATAACAAAATTTCAATAAAGGTTTTTTTTTTATACTATTTTATGTCATGAAATAAAATATTTATATGTCCTTACAGGAATTTTTGAATACTCAACCACCTACTTATGGACATCGTGAGGACGGTACTAGCACAGGTCCCTCAGGTAAAATAATCCTTAAGTTAACAAGTTACAAGGAATAATTAAGTTAATCATTAGGCTTGTTAAATCACCTTATAGTAACTATGTTAACATAAATTTTCCTTACTTTGGACAAGTTCAATAACCCTTACAAACAGGGTCACAAGTCTCTGTCACAAACATAAGTAACTGTCAACATTGTTAGGATAGTCCTAACACAAGTTCAACATCAAATAAAACCTCTCTAGACCCTCCCAATGGATCTAACACCTCCAAATGGACCCCAATAGCCAAGATCCAACATAAAATAACCCCATCCTTTGGAGTATTTGTCCACAACAATTACTGGTGCTAAATAGTGCACCCTCAATCAGAACCCTTGCTCCATCTTGTGATCTCTACTCCATAATACCTACACATCCTTGCATTCAGAATCTATACAAGGATATTTTAATGTCCCTTGTGTGATCCCATAAGGTTTGCGCTAAATTCTTATGATTCAAATTTTCGGACACTTCTTGACAACTACAAATTACAAGTTGTCAATATATTACAGTTACAAACTTTTCAGAACTCAAGAGGATTTGATAGGTTTTTAAGTTCTTTGCAACACCCAAGGTGCCCAACTCTCCAAAATGTCCTAGAGGCCTAATAGACAATCTTGTATCCCTACAATGACCTTCTTAATACCCTAACTCCAAAGTTTTCCAAAGCATCAAAGGAACTAATCACTGATTAAGACACCCTCAATCTTGTACTTTAACATATCAAAAGGTTTACTATTGTTGTTTTGGAGCATATATTTTTTCTCACACCTTGTGACCCTAATAATGCATAAAATGGGAAAATTAACAAAGGAAGCATATGTTTGCTTCACTCTGAAGACTCCAGACTCTTAATAGTTTCTAATTATGACTCAAATTCTTAAATCCAAAAGGAATTAACCCCAAACCCCCTACAACATCTCTACCTTCCCAACACTTCCCAACACTTCCAAGCACAATTGGTGATGGATTCACCTTTTCCTCAACATACTCTATTACTTCTAATCACAAAAAACCATTGTTATTGAGCCCGATCTCCTACTGCTATAGAATTCCAAGAATTTTCAATGGTTTTCTTCAACCAAAACATTGGTGATAACCCTTTCTTCCTGTTATCTGCACATTACATCATTATATTCTTAAAATAAATGTTACTTACATATCATCCCATGAATTCAAGGCCTTAAGAGTTCATGGGATGGCCATTTGTTAAGAAAGAATCAGAATTTCTATAAGGAAATACAACTGCGACTATCAAAACCAAAAAAGCGTGTAGGGTAGTGATGTAAAATGTTCCTTATCACATTCAAGGAATATAAAATTACTATATTATACCTCTATTCATGCATTTGAATTTATTTCAATCAAAACATTTAACAAGCACTGCCAATGAAATTCAAAATACAAG
Source organism: Thuja plicata (assembly GCA_018584345.1). NCBI lineage: Eukaryota > Viridiplantae > Streptophyta > Pinopsida > Cupressales > Cupressaceae > Thuja > Thuja plicata. The sequence continues at coordinate 693,351 of MU226881.1, read as the reverse complement.
AATAACAAAAATTTTATTACTTCTTTGTGATCAATCCGTACACACCAGGAATCTCTCTGTACAATGAATTCTTCATACAATATATAAAATTATTATAACCATATCAACCAAATTTGGTCATTGGGTTGATTAGTTAAGGCCTAAAATGATCAAAAACCCCATTTCCCTCATATAGTCGTTACATTTGAAAATATTTTTTTAAACTTTTGAAAATAACTTAAAACTAATTAAAACTTATAATTATAAACTCCTAAGGTCTTCAATCACAATTGGTCCTATTAAGGACACTTCAAACTTATTGATTCATTACAGGCAAAAGGATGTTGATATCCCATATGATCACCACCTTGTGAATATGTATTTGGTGAATCTAACTCAAGAAGTAGGTTGACCTGATCTGCATACTAGCAACCAGAATCATGATCATTTCCTTTCCTCTAAGTTGTAATTCTCTTCTTGAAAACATGGAAAACAACCCATCCTACCTCCTACACAAAATTGTGAAATTTTAGTAACGGAGAAAACTAAAAATATAAAACATTTTTATTCTTGTCTTCTTCATCACTGCAATAACCAAAACTAAATGTTAACAACTATTACATATTAACATTTTTTTCTTCTGTCTTCTTCATCCCTGCAATAACCAAACAAAATTTTAATAGCTATTACATTTTGCATTGCAAGCAGTTGTCTTGTCATACTAATTTTTTTATTGAAAGCAACCCACAATGAGAGATCATAAGTTGTCTTATCCCAATGATTTTTTTAAAGATATATCTTATGCTATAATAGCAGCCCACAAGGATAGATCATAAAGAGTTGTCTTATCCTATTAGTTTTTTTAATTGAAAGGTATATCTTATGCTATAGTAGTAGCAGCCCACAAGGATAAATATTATAGTTGTTGCAATCTTTTTCCATCTGTTAACCAAACTTCTCTCTAGCCAAAATTTCTAGAGCTAATTCACACAGGAAATTATATAGGAAAGTCTATCCCCACACACACACAAGGGAAAAGATCCATAAATTGATGCATTATTTTTAATATGTTTCCAAAGGTCACAGAGAATAATATATCTCCATGTTGAGGTCTAAGATATGAAATCAATGTATTTTTTACCATGCCAGCTAGGAACTATATATTAATGGATTAATTGACTCCTAGTGTTAGAAGCCTAAAAATAAAAGTCAACCAAAACCATTCTACAAATAGAATTCTTAGAATATCTTGAAGACATTCTTATAATGAAAGACCACTATTGAATACTTCTATTGTATTTATTTGTAGATTCATCCATATTGAAGATTCTCTCTAAGCCCATCATACCCTTAGGAAGAGCATTAGTTTTAAAATTTAGGATTACTTGGTTATCTGGGTCTTTAGGATCAACTTTCTCTTCATTGATAATCTATTTCTCAAAGACACCAGTGCATATGATAAAATCTAAGATGTGTTTGTCATCCTGAAATAGTTGAAAGTTTTTGATGTTGTCTAGGATTGTAGGAGAAACAACTAGCTCGATCGAAAACCTTTTCAATCTTGATTTATCCATGGGATTTAGTGAACTTTGATATACTACAAGGGCATCAACAACTCTATTCTTCCACCTTTTTATTGATTGGATTTTAAATGCTTCAAAGTCCTCAACAAAATCCCACACTCGATTCTAATATACAATCATCCTTTTGTTATTGCATGAATACTGACTGCAAATTTTCTTGATAACTAGCTGAGAGTCACATTCCACAATCAAATATGTAATCTTCTTCTCACATTCCATGAGAAGGCCTTGAACCAATGCTTCATATTTTGCAACATTTTTGGTGCACAAAAATTGTAACCTATATGTTGAATAATATAACTTACCTCGTGAGTTAATCGATTCAATTATAGCTTCGTCTACTTGTTTCCACTTAGAACCATCAAACTATAGCTTCCACACTTAGTGTTGTTTCATTATTTTAAAATTGGATTGCTTTGTGGATTTTGTTTTAGGTACCACAGGCTCTAAAGTGGGATCATATGATCTTCCATTTGATTCCTCTATGGTGGAAGATACTTCTTCTAATTCAAACTTTTCAACTTCTTCATTAGTTGGAAATAATGCAAGAGACAATATCCAGGTAGCAAAAATGTATTAGATAACACATCCTGAAAAAAGGGACATGTAAACTTAGAGTGGTTATGATTCTGATGATGCAAGAGACAATATCCAAGTAGCATCAATATATTAGGATCAACATCTCCACCCCAAGTGTTTAGATTTTTCATCATTATCTTTGTAAAATATCGGAAAACTTCTTCATTAATACTAAACTTGTTTAACCCTTGCACTCGAATGGGATTGAAATACTCTTTTTATTGCACATGAAACATTAAAATATTATCTATCTTATACACACCTAAATTGGATTGTGTGAATGATGCAGGAGAATCTTGGGTTCTTGGTAATCCTGTATCAAATAAAAATATGTTTGTTTTGGTTCAGTACCTTGTTGGAGACTACTCGGTAAAGGGATCGATAACTACTTTGCTTGGTCAGTTGAAGGTTTGTTGTTTCACTTCTCGGGCTTAGTTAGTTCTTTTGGGTGGCTTCACCGATGGGGTCTCGATGGTTGTTCTTGGTTGCTTGATAATTTTCACTGACTGGTCTCTGTGCTTGGTAGTATTTCTCACCAAGTTAGTTTTTGGACGTTGGATCTTTTGGCCAACGTATGCATTTAATTTCCATAGCATAATTAATGTGGGGTATCTCATTGGGATGTGTGTGGACCTAAATTTGGGTCTTTTCTATTTCCTATGTTGGATCTATAGGATTTTTGGCTCCCACCTCTTTGGCGGAATCTGGTATATATTTAGTTTTTCTTCTTAGATTAAGGCAGCAGGGGGCTGGGTAGTGAAGAGTTAGAAGATTTAGATCACAGGTCTATGTTCTCGCATGTATGAAGATTATTTTGTAAATATTTGAATGTATATGGCCAAAACTGGGAAGGTCTTATATCCTGACATGTATGATGTTTGATGAAATAATAATAATATTATTCTTTCTTTCCCTCCCTTCTTGTGTTGTTGCTTTTGAGTTGTTCTGAAAGTTGGTTTGGATAGCTAGGAGTGCCTTGGGCCCTGCATCTCCTTACTATCCTTGTGTTAGGTGGTATCAAATAAAAGGTAGGATTCGAGTTTCCTTCTTATGAACCCTAGTGATATTTTTTGTAGGGTAGCAGATTGCAATCTAACCTACAATTGCAGAGGATTTCAAGATGGTTCATAGGAGAGGAAATGTAGATCTAGGTCTAGCTGATATGCTAAGATAGATTGCTTCAATATTGAAATTTGTTGAGACATCCCAACATAGAGGAAGACATCTTGAAGATGTTAGTGATGATGAAGTTGAAGAAGTGCAAGGAGAAGTCACACCTGCACTTGTGATGGATCAGGATGAAGAGAGATTCCTGTGAGCATTGACAAGTTTGAAGTCCACACCTCAGTTTAATCCTCTTGAGTATAGTGGAAAGTTGGATTTAGATGAGTTGATAGACTGGATAACCAAGATTGAGAAATAATTTAAGTATGAGAATGTATGAGAGGAGAAAAAGGTGAAGATTGCAAGTACAATGCTAAAAGGTTATGCATCTTTGTGGTGGGAGCATCTGCATTTGGATTGAAAGAAGAAGGGTAAAGAGAAGATCAAGGTATGGGACAAGAGGATAAACAAATTGAAAGGAAATTTTCTACCTTGTGATTACCAGATTAACCTAGTTAGGAGAATGCAAAATTTGAAGCCAGAATATAGCTTGGTAAAAGATTACACCAAGGAATTTTACATATTAGACATCAGATCTAGACAAGCTAAAGATGAAGTGGAATGAATAGCAAGATATTTGAATGGATTAAGAAGTTCTATACAATATGAGATTAGCTTGGTAAAAATGGAAAGTATTAAAGAGGCATATCAGTTTTCCCTAAAAGTTGAGGAGAAATTGAACAAAATATATGAGCAAAGGAAAAGAAGAAGAGGAGGTAGATTCCCTAGAGGAAGATGGAGGTCTTATGGTGAAAATAGTAGATCTGATCAGGACAAAACAAATCAAGACATACATCAAGACAAAGGTAAGACTGAGTGGAAAGAAGGAAGTTCATTCCATGGAAGAGGCAACTACTCCCAAGGTGGATATAGTAGAAGAGGGTTCCAAGGAACTTGTTACAATTGTGGTGAAGAAGGACATAGATCTTTTGAGTGTACACATGCAATCAAGAAAATTGGTATTAGCAGAAATGTTTTGGTGCAAGAAGAATCATCGAATGAACCTAAGAAGGAAAGAAACCTAATGGTCAGAAGAATATTATGGAGTGAGAATAATAAGAAAAATCATGTAAGGAAAAGTTTGTTCAAGACTAGATGCAAAGTTGCAGACAAAGTTTGGAAAGCAATTGTTGATAGTTGAAGCTCAAAGAATTTTTCATTAGAGGAGATGGTCACAAAGTTGGAGTTGGAAAGAAAGAAGCACCCAAAGCCCTATCAGATTTCATGGATCAAGGATGAGCATACATTAATGGTGAATGAATAATGTTTTGTGAATCTAAAAATTGGGAAGTATTATGATAAGTTGTTGTGCGATATTATGCCAATGGATTGTTGTCATATTTTGTTGGGTAGACCCTGGAAATATGATAGACATGCTATACATGATGGAAGATTGAAAAAATACACTATTTGGGTTGATGGTAAAAAGAAAATCTTGTTACCTTTGGTTGAAGAGTCTGTTGGAGAAGTATGTACATTTGTGAAGGTTTGTTTGATGGAAGGTAGATAGCTTGTTAAGAATTTGAAAAGGAATTATATTTGTTATGCTTTGATTTCTAACAAACCAAGTAAGAATGTAGAAGACAAAGTTCTTGAAGAAGTTGAGAAATTGCTCACCGAGTACAAGGAGATCATTTCAGATAATGTACCTAATGGTTTTTCATCAATAAGAGATATTATTAATTGTATGGATCTGATTCCTAGAGTTAGTTTTTCAAAAAAGGCACCACAACGGTTGACATCGACCGGGAATAAGGAACTCAACCGACAAGTTCATGAGTTGTTGAAAAATGGTTTGAACAGAGAAAATTTGAGTCCATTTGTAGTACTAGCAGTGTTAGCACCTAAGAATAATAGAGAATGGTGAATGTTCACTGATTCAAGAGCCATTAACAAGATCATAGTTAAGTATAGATTTCCTATACCAAGGATGGATGATATAATGAATTATTTGAGTGGAGCAAAATATTTTACCAAAATTGATTTAAAGAGTGGATATCGCTAGATCAAAATCAGAGAAAGTAATGAATGGAAGATTGATTTCAAGACAAAAGAAGGTTTGTATGAGTGATTGGTTATGCCCTTTGGTTTAACTAATGCACCGAGTACATTATGAGGTTGATGAATGAGGTTTTGAAGAAATTCTTGAGTAAATGTGTGATTGTATACTTGGATGATATTTTGATATGTAGTAAGACCAGAGAAGATAATTTGATGCATATAAGATAAGTATTGTAGATATTGGAAGAGGAAAAGTTGCTGATTAATTTGAAAAAGTGTTCCTTCATGAAAGAAGAACTTGTGTATTTAGGTTTTTTAATTTCTGGTGATGGTTTAAAGATGGATCCTGAGAAAGTTGAAGCTATATTTAGTTGGCCTACACCTAAGAATGTTAGTGAGGTAAGATCATTTCATGGATTGGAAATTTTTTACAGGAAGTTTATCATAAATTTCAGTTATGTTTGTAATGCTATGATTGAGACAATGAGGGGAGACAAAAGAGAATTCAAATGGACACATAGAGCTGATAAGAGTTTTAAGAATTTGAAACAAAAGATTGTAGAATTACCAATGTTAGCCTTTCCTGAATTCAATAAGGTATTTCAAGTTGAATGTGATGCAAGTGGAAGTGCAATAGGATTTTTGTTGTCTCAAGAAGGTAAACCTGTCGCTTTCTTTAGTGAAAACTTGAATGATAATAAAATGAAATATTATGTCTATGATCAAGAATTCTATGCTATTGTTCAATCTCTAAAGAAATGGAGACATTATTTGATGCCGAGTGAATTTGTGTTATATATTGATCATAAGGATTTATAGTATTTGGGTAGTCCAAATAAGGTTAATCAAGGACATATGAAATGGGTAGAGTATTTGCAGAATTTCAAATTTGTGATTAATCATAAGAGTGGAGTTTATAACCGAGTTGCTGATGGATTGAGTAGAAGAAGATCTTTGTTGACTGAAATGAGAATTGAGGTTCTTGGTTTTGATGATATCAAAAATTGTATGAAAATGACCCTGATTTTTCTAAGAAGTGGATAATGTGCAAAATACCTATTCCCAATCAATGGAGTAAGTATGAAGACTATTTCATTTAATAAGATATGTTGTTCAAAGGTATTCAATTATGTATACCAAGAGGATCAATGAGAACTAATTTGATCAAAGAAAAACATAGTAGTGGTTTGGCTAGAGATTTTGGAATTGATAAGACATTAAGTTTACTTAAGGAAAGGTATTTTTTGCCTTAGTTGTATAAGGATATTCAAAAATTTGTGAAATTTTTTGGATTTTGTCAAGTTACAAAAGGAGTAAGTCAGAATGCTAGCTTGTATACACCAATCTCTATTCCTTTGAAACCTCGAAAGTGATATGAGTATGGATTATGTTCTTGGCTTACCAAGGAAAGTAAGAGGTAATGATTCCATATTTTTGTTATGGATAGATTTTCTAAGATTACACATTTCATCCCATGTAGAAAAAAATTAGATGCAGTACATATAGTAGATCTTTTCTTCAAGGAGATTGTCAAATTGCATGGATTACCGAGGAGTATCATCTCTAACTGAGACAACAAGTTTGTTAGCTATTTTTGGAAAATACTTTGGAAGAAGTTGGACACTAAGTTGAAGTATAGTTCTACATTTCATCCATAGACTAATGGACAAATAGAGGTTGTGAACTAGAGTTTGGGTAACTTGTTAAGATGCTTAGTTGGAGCCACACCGAGTAATTAGGATTTGATATTAGCACAAGCAGAGTTTGCATATAATAGTTTAGTAAATAGAAGTACTGGAAAGACACCTTTTGAGATTGTTAATGACACACAACCAAGAGGTATACCAAACATGAGAGATATTACTGGAGAAGAGAAGAGAAGTGATGAAGGAGAAAAATTTGTTGAGTTTATGAAGACATTGCATGAGGAAGTGAAACATAAGTTGGAGCAGAGTAATCATAAATACAAGGATAGTGTAGATAGATCAAGAAGACATAAGACTTTTGAAGTTGGTGTTGTATTTATGGCTCATTTGAATAAAGGAAGATTTCCTATTGGAACATATGGTAAATTGAAGATGAAGAAATTTGTTCCTTGTAAGATATTGAGAAGATTTGACTATGGAAATGCTTACGAAGTAGAATTACCTAATGACATGTATATATCACCTATATTCAATATTTCAGACTTGTATGAGTATCATGAACCTAATGAATAAGTGACATTACTGATTGATTATCCTAAGAAACAGATAGAAGAAGTTGAGCATATTTTGAAACAAAGAGTTGGAAAAAGTACAAGAGGAAAGGATTACATGGAATGTCTAGTAAAGTGGAAGAACAGACCGATTGAGGACTCATCTTGGATTTCTCAATCTGAATTGGATTCAATTATTGTTGTACCTAATTCATGATTCATAGAATTATTTATTTTAACCCTAGGTTTCTGATGCAGGAGCATCTTGGGTTCTTTGAAATCTTGTATCAACCAAAAAATATGTTTGTTTTGGTTTGGTAGCTTTTTGGAGACTTCTTGGTAAAGTGCTCGATAACTTCTTTGCTTAGTTGGTTGAAGGTTTTTTGTTTCACCACTCAAGCTCGATTTCTTACTCTGGGTGGCTTCACCGATGGGTTCTTGGTGGTTTTTCTTGGCTACTCGGTAATTTTCACTAAATGGTCTCTATGCTCGGTAGTCTTCCTCACCGAGTTGGTTTTTGGATGTTGGATCTTCTGGCCTATGTACACATTTAATTTTTGTAGTGTAATTAATGTTGGGGTCTCTCATTGGGATGTGTGTGGACCTAAATATGGGTCTTTGTTCTTTCCTATGTTGGATCTTTAGGATCTTTGGTGGCGACCTCTTTGGAGGACTCTGGTATATATTTAGTTTATGTTCTTAGATTTAGGCAGTAGGAGGTTGGGTAGAAAATTTATATCGCAGGTCTGTGACCTCACATGTATGAAGATTATTTTTTAAAGACATGAATATATATGGCCAAAATTGAGAAGGCCTTACATCCTGACATGTATGATGATTGATGAAATTATAATAATATTTTTCTTTCTTTCTCTCCCTTCCTATGTTGTTTCTTCCGAGTTGTTCTGCAAGTTGGTTTGGATAGCTGGGAGTACCTTGGGCCTCCTTGCATCAGTGAATATCACCTCATTTGGAGTGTTATAGTTAGTGATCATTTTCTTGAGCTTTGGCTTTGCATCAATTTTAATCTAATTGTTCAATCCTTTCTACGATACCCATAGTTGTTTAAAATCAATTGATAGCCATCTTCTCAGGCTCTTCATCCATTCTATGCTCAATAGCATACCATAGGTCTTAGGGATGTCGAATACATGCATGTCAATATATTCCTACTCTCTGGAGTCAACCACCAATTGAATATGAACATCCTTAAGGACATCAATAACCTTTACCTCTTTTTGTCTATTTGTATGACACTCTATTGGTGAATTGAGGAATCATCCCTAACCTTTGGCATATCAAAAGTGTCATGACATTATAGGAAGCCCTTAATTATATCAATAAATTATGTATATTATTACCAAGGATGCGTAAATCAACAAGAATTGGGGTACATCTAACTTGTCCTTGAACATAGTAGGTAATTCTTTAGCAACATTCACATTTTATGTGGGAGCCTAAGAAGTGCTAGCATGAGTGTTCTAATTAAAATGATTGAGAGAATTCAAGATTACTTCTCTTTGTGAAGGAAAACTCTGTAGCATATCATACATTGAAATGCTCACTTTGGTCCTTTTCATTTCATCAACAACACAATACTTTTCCAAGTACCAAACAAGATTTCAAAGCATAATAGGTACACTCAGTGATGATGAGGCAGAAATGTTGGGCCCTTTGGGGGGCATTAGGTTTTTGGTGGCCCATGGATCTAGTGGAGTGAAATGCATTCTTGAGGTAACCCAATTAGTTAATGAATCTTTTATTCTCCTCATATTATAGGTGTTTCAATTGTTATTCTAAAAATCATGGACTTATGAGTATTCTAGTTCGTTCTCCCTTTGAAATAGGAACAAAAACTCATATCCTGAGTGGATTTGTTCATACTTTCCCTTGTCTCAGGTACATAGGAATCAAATAACACAACATTTAATTAAGTAGGCATGCTTTCATACTCTTGAGGTTTCTGATTGTAGGTATCTTCCCTGTATATACCATCACCTTGAAACGTAACTGTTGTGGGTCCATAACACACACCCCATTTTGGTCCTCTAACCATGGGGACCCCCCTCTTTTTTATGTCTTTTGGTATTTTGAGTCTACCCCTCTCCTAGTTCCTTGCAAGTGGGTCTCTCAGCAGACCTATTGAGCTAAGTCAAAAAAATTTTGGCCTTTTTCCCTTTTGGCATTTTAGAGGACCTAGAGTCCTCCAAAATTCTAAAATGGCTGAAAGTCTGAAGCTCATCCCTTTCAGTGTTTCAGCTTCCAAAAACACCAAAAAGGATGAAGGAAAAAACCTTTAGAAATTTTGATGTTTTGGACCCCGAAACACCAAAAGGGAATGACATCGTCCTCCGACTATATAACTGACCCGAGCCCTAAGTGATTCCTCACTTTGAAAATTTCTTCTACATCTTCCATGCTCCCCTCAAACTCATTGTTTCATCATCCTCACTCTTCATAGCTATTTTCTCTGCACCTTCATCCTCTTGTGTCATTTTCATCCACTCCTTGCACTTGATAGGTAGGTTTTCTCCTACCAAGTTTTTTGTTCTTCTCTATTTGTTAGGTTAGGTTTTTGTTTGTTTTTTAGTCTTGTGTGCCTCCCTAATTCCCTAGGTTTTGTGCCCTTGGGCTCATGGGGAGGCACTCTCCTATTTTGTGGTTTTGTCCCTTTTTTTTGTCCCCTTAGGGTCTCTGCATTGCAACCTTGTCACAGGTTGTTGTCCTCTGAAAGGCCGAAAAACCTTCCATCTTCTCACAGTTATCGCCAAGTTGCTTTCGAATTCTCATAGATGTCAACATTTTGGACCCCCCAAGATGTCTAAAATCCTTGAAGGGCCAAAAGGGTGGAACCTCTGAATGACATGGTCTTCCCTCTACAGGTTTCAGAATTTTAGAGTTCAAGATTTTGTTCAGACTTTCGCACCTTGAAAGCCTGAAAGGTTTGTTTCATCCTAGCTTTCTCTTTTTGCATTTTTGGCCCTTTCAAACTCCGACCTAGTATTCAGCGTCCAAAAGCCTGAAAAGGACAAAAGTGTGAAATCTACATTTCTGACTACTTAAAGAGATTTCTACCTTAGCTTTCCTAGATTAATCAATTTTTTTCCTATTTTTTTAGTTTCCTTTTCAATAAAACACTAATACTTGTACTTTTCTCATAGGAATACTTGAGAAACAAACAACATCTCTAACGATGTACCTATACAAGGGGAATCACCCCCCTTCAAATATTGAAAATAAACACATAGAAATCATAGACATGGACATCGATAATGTAGACTAGGATGAGTTCCTGGTGAGATGTTCCCAGCCAACTAGAAGATCCGAGGACTGCACCTCACTAGTCTTATCAGGTCTGGTTAGTGCAACAACCCACCCAGTAGCTATCTCATCATTTGACTTGATCATGACCCTGGTGAACCACTACATTCTAGATGAAAGGGTGGTTAGAAATGCAGAAGGATAGGTGGTGCTAGACATAAGACCAGACATCACAAAAGAGCTCTTCCACCTCCATAAGGGTATAGACAAGTTCTATGACTTCTTCAATGGAAAGGGCCTCAGATGGTTCATAAAAAAAGGTGAAGAGGCATATGATATTGTAAATAACAACTACCTCAAGAAACTGCTTCCAAAAAGCAAGCTAGATAAGATATACCTTAGGAGGGGTATTTGAAAGATGACATCTAGGCAGCGGTGACATTACTAAGCAGAGTGTATGGACTATCTCAGTCCATCCAACTTGTTGATTGGATGATCCTCCTGATAGACAAGATCAGAGGCTGCAAGGCTAGGTTTGATTGGGGCACCATTATCAACAATAGATTAGATGAATAAATAACTATGGTAAAACACAATCCAAACTTCTATTTGAGTACATACATAGTGTACTTATTAGCTGCATGAGAAGACTATCCAGGGCTTACTAATTAGAGGGGGAACATAAATGAAAAAAATGCAAGGCCACATGTTGCATATCCACAACTGGTAAGAAGGGAAAATATGTCAGAGGATAGCCCAGATTACATAATAGTAAATGATGCTTTCATCATTGTGATCATCTGATCTATTGAAGGTGATTTTGCAAAGAGGATGTCAGAGGAATCAGCTCCCAAGGTGAGGGCCATTGGGTCCAATTAAATACAATTCATAAAATTCACATATATTCAGGTGGAAGGGTCTACTTTGAACTCAAATAATTTTCCCAGGTACCCATCTGACTAGATAGTTACTCTGGAAATGGCTAGGTAGATTGCAGATGCCTATGAGCATATAAAGCATAAGAAGAAGCATTTTTGGGAATTCCCTATTCTTCTAGTCCCGGACACTCTCCAAGATATGAGAGTTTGTAAATCCTTGTCCTTTGAATGGGATGAGTGCCCACTTCAACTCTAAAAAACTGTCGGGTCCAGATTCAACCCAATAGGTACATACAACCACATTATTGGAAAATTCTATATTCATGAACCACACCTTGAAGATCACTAGGTAAACTGTGTAGATGATATTAAGGTCAAAATTGGGGACAATTTTAGGGTGTCCCATACCCTTGCACAGGAGACACCAATTCGCCCAAAGGTTTGGGAAAATGATTCAAATAGGGTGATGGAGTCATACACTGAGGAAAAAATATACAATAGGGCCATCATGAATGCTGAAATTGATAAGGATGAGAATGATGATATCAAATTCTGAGCTAGGCATGTGCTCCAAACAACTGAAACATGGATTAAGAGGCCTTATAAGAAGGATCTAATCCTAGTGAAGACATTAATGGAGCCACTCAAGAAGGTGGATAAGCAACGTGGGGAGAATTATATAGTTCCCCAATATAAGAAGGCCCCACCTCAAAAACCAAGTACAGTTATGGCCATGAACGTGCAATAGAGTATGGTTCAAATCTGAGGCACAAGAATCCAAAAAAAAGGATGACTAGATAAATAGATCCTCCAATAGGATCATCACAAGCTTCACAAGTTGAAGGCCATTCCACTTCTTTCCAATCTCCTCCTACCATTGAAAAGGGGAAGAAAATATATATAAGGAGGAGAGCTTCTGCGTCTCCACAACTAGAAACCTTATAGGATGAACCAGAAGAAGAGGAAGATGTACCTCTGGTTAAAAGGATGAGATCTCAAAAGAGGAAAGAAAAAGGGACTTCTAGGAAACATATAGAATATCCTAAAGAGAAGGAAAATCCTTTGGATGCCTTAGGCTCATATGATTTCCCAATATCTAATTTTTAAGGCCTAGAAAGCTTTGTGGACTAGGAAAAGGATATACCTGATTTGACAATAGGATTTGACATGGGAGCTCCTACACTTATCCATCTGCATGTGGTCCTCACTCCACCTCTGGCTCAGTTCACCAATCTAGAACTAAATGTGCCAATCATAGGGATAAGGTCTAACATAGGTCAAGGGCCTGAAACTCAAGATACCACAATAGCTTAGGATATAACAGGGGATAAAGCTACAGGAGAAAGTTCCACTTCCACTCCACCACCTCACATTCATATTCCACCAAACTCTCTCCTACCTCCAATTCCTACACCATCACCTTCTCTCCCAACTCCACCTCCTTCAACTTTTACTCACCCACCTCCCATTATGACTCTTCCTATTCCTACTCCACCACTCATACTGCCTATTCCTACTCCTCCACTCATAGTGCCAACACCTACTCCACCACCATTTGTCCCCTACTATGCTTCATAATGACTCCTCAGAGGTTAATAAGAACAGAGGTCATGTCACCTTTCAAAACCACATTGGAGGCCATGACTGGCCTCATTGCAAAAGTGTTGATTAGTTCCTTAGGGGATGAGGGCCAAGATAGGGATGGGCAAGATAGGGAAGTAGAGGAAGAGAAAGGAGGAGACTAAAGGGGAGAAGGAGAAGGAGAAGGTCACAGAGAAGAAATGAATGAGGGAGATGGTGAATAGGAGGGGGAACTAGATAAAGAGTTAGAGGAGTGATTGACCCCCATGTTACAAAGCTTGGCGTCAATCCTCCACATTGCCCCATATGATCCAGTCACCTCCTTTAGTAAACCTAATTGGTTTACTAAAGAGATTCAAACTCGAAAGAGGACTTAAACTGATGAGGAAGAGGGAGAAGACACAAGTATGTCCTATTTAGGACAAGCCTTCCATCAAATAGAGGTCAACATACCAGCTAGGACAATATCCTATGTTACCCAAGACACTAGGGGTTGCTTGAAGGCACAAGTAGCAATTCTTTCTGTTAGCACTTCTCAAACACAAGCGACCTCTGAAGATTACATACTTGAATAGGTAGACTTGGGTGAGCCTAATAGGGAAGGGAGAAAGACATTGGTAGCTTTAGGGCTTAAGAATGCTATAGGATTCATGAGAAAGGATGAAGAAACCATAAATTCCTTAATAGAGTAGAATGAGGCTTTGAAGAAGTTCATTCATAAAATGGTGGTCCCATTGATCCAAGTTTCTTGGAGGCCTCATTACATGCCGTATTAGAAAGGAGGGCCACTCCATATTTACCGACATGTTTGACCCCTTCCTTCGTCCAAGCAAGTGTGGACTAGAAAAATGACTTTGAACAGTACAGAGAAGGGGTCATCAAACTGGTGTTTAATCCTTACATAGTCATCTTGATTGAAGCAACAAAGATTATAGATCTGATGGAGAATGAAGGTGGCTTAGATTCCAAAATAACCAAATGGAAAGCTTCCCTCTAGGACCTAAATATAATCAAGAAGAAACACTTCCAAATCATAGTGAATATATATGAGGGCAAAGAGTTAGACAACTTTGAAAGCTAGATCAAGTGCATAGCCAAGACAATTAAGTTCTGTGAAGAGTGTTGAGCCTACATATTGGAAAAATAGGAGGAGGTCATGGAATGGGTAAAATAAATAGACAGTTTCTTTACATGGATTGGCCTTGACTTATTTATACCGGGACCAAGATGAAAAGATCATGCGTCCATCAAAAGAGGTGGTTCAACAATTCATAGATATTCTAGTAGGTGTCAACACCAAATAGGCCTTACACCAGTTGTTCTACTCCAGAGAAGACATGCAAGTAATGTCAGAACATGAAGAGGATATAAATTTGTTTTCTTCTAAATTGACCATATTCAAAGAGAAGAAATAATGAAGGGTCAATAAAGTAAAAATAAAAGAGATAAAGTACAAATAAGTTCATGAGATAATACAAAGGCTTCGAGATACACATCCGAAAGTATTTCCAAAATGAATCCTCAAATCCCTTCACCAATTTTGAAAAAGATAGTTTTCACACTTAGCAATTTTCTCCAAAGGCTAAGTTTGGCCTTTCAGCCTATGCAGATTTTTTGGTCTTTCATCCATCCCAAAACTTTGGCCTTTTCTCCTTTGAAAGGGCTGAAACTTTGACTACTCCAATTTTGATTCTGACACTTAGCCAATTTTGACACTTGGAGGTTTTTGGAGGAGAGGTTGGGGTCCAAAATTCTAGGTGTTTCCAGCAACATCACATTTTTGCATGGATTTTGAACTCCAAATCAGATGGGTGCCCAACTAGAGTTCTTTTTTGAAGGACTAAGGGTCCCCTATCATTTACTACCACAGAGAGAACCCTAGATGAAGATTCCAAGGGATAACTCTAAGCTCAAGAAGAAGACTTTAGTTGCATGCAGAGAAACCCTATCTTCTTTCTCTCTATTTTCTTGATGAGTTTGATCCTTCTTACATGGAAAAACTGATTGTAAATGGATTAAAAATCCATGCAATTTGTTTAGTATCAATTAGCAATATTTTTCTTTGAACAAAGTTTTAGTTTTATCTTATTTTCATTAATTTGGACTCTCTGATGCCCTAATTTTGGTATTCAGAGTTTGTAGATAAAAACTCTAAATATTGTAATCAAATGTAATGTAATAGGGTCAGATTATGAATGCAATAAAGATCTACATTTTGTTCTTCATTCGTGGTGTGATATTTTCTACCATCTATGCGAAATTGATGAATGTGTGCATACTTGTTCACTATTTTCAAAGAGCCAATTATTTTATTGTGTTTCAAATCTATGTTTCTATTAGTTGGAGTTTGTTGTTGTCTATCTACCTTGTTGTGACAAATGTGTGTAAGGGATCATTTATTGGGCTTAATAATAAATCAATCTCATGGGTGTGCACATCTTGGTGGCTTCACAATTTGATAGGTTTTGAAAATCTTGCACGGGTGAATTCATTTTCTCTCCAAATGATTGCATCCATTGGGTATAGAATTATGACTTTGTCTGATTTATACTTCATACGTTTGTTCCAAATCTCTCCATCATTCAATTTGCAAGGAAGGGTTTACAACGGTTTATGTCCGTTAGGATTTTATTTTAGAAAATTTACTTTATTTCTCATTACCTCACTCATTTAAATTATGTCATAAAACTAAGAATAATCATCTTGAAAATACAAAATTGCATCTTTAGTTAAAACACCAATCTTTTTTTAAAATGGAAAATACCAAAAGGAACTAAAATTTGTTTTGCAGTTTGATGTCTTGAACGTACCAAAAAAGTCCTCCTCATGAACATTCACATTTATCTTCAACTGAGTAACCATGCAAGTTGTGACCCGACCCCGGAGAACCTTTGGAATAACTTTGTTATTCTTTCAAGAGAGGAAATCAAATCTTGAGATCCTAGCCATTGACTTGTGTAAAAATGACGCTCAACAGTACCTACAGATCCTACAAAATTAATATTAGCACATTAATATCTATTCACATCATAAAAAGGTATGATGTCATTATTAGGATAGGCGTTCCAGGTTTTGTTTGGTCTTTTCTATCCAAGTCCCTTATCTTGAGAATTATTGTTATAAGTTTTGTAATTTAAGTTGGAATTCTGGAAGTATGTATTTGGTGTAGCAGATTGTTAATGATATGTATTTTTGGGCCTAGGGGGCATTCAGTTTCATCCTAGTAATTTTTCTAGTCACATGTGACAAAGTCTCTTCATAGCTTTTAAAATAGATGCAAGATGATTATCAAGCTCACTAATAGGCATAGCTCATTGCTCAAATAAAGTTGTCTTATGATATTCATATACTAGATATGTGATTTCTGGGAGTAGTGAGGAAATAGGAGCATCTAGGATTGGGTTTAGTAATGTGGTATGGTTTCCCAAAGTATTATTTATTGCTAAAAATGGGTTTTTGATTGAGGGGTTACCAAATAATTGTAATATGCCTAAATTCCCCCAAGCTTGTGAATATGTCTACTGTGTGAAAAAAATTTCCTCATTGGAAACCTTTTCCAATGTGTTTATGTCTTGAGGTGGGTGCCTTTTAAGGAAAATTATTGTTAGGAGATCTAATGCTCTAAGATAGACTTGGATAGCCACATCTGAAGGATCAGTGTAGGAAGCTTCTAAATTTTGGTACATTTTGTGAAAATGATGGTTGAACAATACTAAAGCCTCATTATGTTCTCTCCTACATGAAATATACTAGTCGTATAAGCTTGCAATATCCATGTAGAGTTTAAACTAGTTTAAGAACTTGGTCTCAAATTATTGCCATGTTGTGATGGATCCCTAAGGTAAATTTAGGTACCATGTATATGAAAAATTTGTAGGTGTATAGGGGAACAAGTGACATGCCATGTCTTGGTGAATAATATTCATTCGATTGTAAATTTATTTAAAGTAATGAATGTGTTCTTCAACAATCCTTGACTCACCATATCATATATGAATTTTGAACCAAATTTTTAGGATTCTTGGGAAATTCATGTAATGACCCATTCAAATTTAAAGGTGAACTTTGTGCATTAGAGAAGAAGGCCATTCGAACTGGTGGGGGTAAATTTTGATTTGAAGGCAATATTGTAGAAACAACCAGGGTACCAAATTGAAGTTTTTGAGCTTGTGGTTCTTAGGGTTTGACTAGGGGATCAGGGGTGCTTTCATTCAATTTTCCCTTGTCTTTTTGGGCCTTACAATGATGGGTGATTTCAAGGAACTCACCTTTTCCTAGAGATTATTTTAGGACCCTTACATACCTCTCTGGTGAGAAAGATATGATATTTTCCAACTATTTGTTTGGTGGCCCTCTTTCTAGTTCCACTTCTGTTGAGCCTCATTTTACATGATGTAAAAATAGGGATATGAGATCCAAATACCTCTCTTGAAATAATAATGAAGTCAATATCAAGGTTCTCTATGGTCAGATCACAACCACGATGAATTTCAATTGAAGATAATGTGAATTCACAAGGAGGTCTTTGCTGGTTCAAAAACTTTGAGGCTGGAAACAAACGACTTGATAATTTTTTTCTTTTTTCTTTTGATATTTTAAGAAAGTGTAAATATGTATGCAATTGATTATTCTATCTAATTTAACTTCTATGATGAAAATTAGATTATAACAATGATTTCCAAAAAAATGCAAAAGATGAGAATTGCGAGAATTCAAAGAAAATTACTAAAAGTAAATCTAAAGTTCATCAACCACAAGAAATTCAACTTACATATCAAATAATGGATTAGATCAACAAAAACCCACAATAAAATAAATTAGATAACTCATAATTCACATTATGTAGATGCAATCTTCAGGGAAACTTTCACAAAATAATGATTTTCATAATTCATCGAAATCACAAAGCCATACTAGACATGCGCACATGTGAGACAAATTACTCTTCGACCACAAATAATTTAGATCATCACCCTTCATTTACCACAAGTAGAATGTAATGCCCAAAAATTTTGCGCCCAAAAATGCAACAACTTTTTTTTTTGAAAAGTAAAATTAAAGCCAAGAGGGTCTAAGGCGAATCATGACTATGTGTCAACCTCCCTCAACACAAGGTCGCCTTCGGAAATAAAATTTACACAAGGTGTTATTTAATTATAGATTTTCCTAGAGTTAAATCTAGACTAATGTTCAAGGACATTGCAAGGTAAGGTTCTATGATTATGTGTGTCATCCCCTTTTATTATAATAGAGTTTGATGATGTGGAGAGGGAGACTCCCTATGCTTAGTTTTTAGGGACGATCAGAAATCTGGTAGGTTGATAGCTTAAAGATATTATATTTTAAAACACCCTAGGGCAAGGCACTTTCATAATATTATTTTTATAATGACCAGTATACTGGCCACATATATTGACCATATAAAAATAACATTATAAGTCCCTAAGTTTAATTTAAAAACTTTAATTAGATTCTCCCCATTATAGACTCCTCTATTAAAATTACTAAGTTATCATTTAATTAATGGTTATGTTAAATTGGATTTCATAGAAAATCTTTTAACTCAAATGTTAAGACTAGAAAGACTAGTTAAAAGATTAAAAATAATTTAATGTCGAACCATAGTTTTTCAATAGTTCAATTAATAATTTATTTTACTAAATCCTTGATTCTCAACGAATCTCACATTAAAATCAATTTTAACGGCAACATAATAATGTTTATAGAGTCGTTTGTTGAGTGTGTCAATTCCATGCTGGCAAATAATTTCTATAATTTATAATATCGCAAGTCAACTATTAAAATTTCTATAAGTTATTATCCTAATGTTAAAGAGAAATAAATTTATTTAATTTATATACCCAATATTACTATACTTTCTATAGTTATATTTATCCACTATAAATATTAATTCATCTCATTTTACAAAAAGATTATCCATAAAAACATTTATTAAAAAAAAAGGCCCTATACAAACAAAATAACCATGAAATTAATCCTTCTTATTAAAAGATATCCTATAATTAAAGGGAGAGGTTATATTTAAAAAGTTTAAATTTCCTTTTCCTTCTCATATGGAATCCCTAAAGGTCCAAATAAAAAGTAACAAAAAAAAACCCTCTTTTTTATAGTCCCTTCATTTTTCTCTTCTTTTTTTTGTTAAGCAGGTCTGCACATCCAAGGAAGGAGGGAGGAATCCCTTATATATATATATATGTGTGTGTGTGTGTGTGTGTGTGTGTG
>MU226881.1:627849-655276 GCA_018584345.1 Thuja plicata | reverse complement strand
GACAACACCAGTACTATTAACATGTCTAAGAACCCTGTGATGCACGCAAAGACAAAACACATAGAGATCAAGTATCATTTTCTGAGAGAAAAAGTTGCAGACAAGGAAGTGACATTGGATTATGTAAACACAAAAGATCAGCTAGCAGAAATTTTCACAAAGCCTTTAGCAAAGGATACTTTTTCATATCTAAGGGAGAAGTTGGGAGTCATTCCCTCTCCTAAGTCTGATTAGAAAAAGTAGCAAGTACATCAGTCCTATGTGACTGATGAATGGTTGACTACTCTACTTCTAGAGTAGTGCCTGTGCAGAATGGTTTATGGCACCCTTTGCCATTGATGTCAATGGGGGAGTATGTACTAAAAACAAGTAACACAAACAAAGAGCTAAACAAGGAACACATACAAGGATCTTATACTCTGGGGGAGTATACATATAAAACACAGTCTATGTAACTGTAGCAGTGTAGATGAATCTTTGATGAGGATATTGAGAAGATTGTAAAAGAAAGAAGACACCATGAATAGAAGTTGTTTTTATCATATGTTTCCATCAATGCCAAAGGGGGAGATTGTTGGAGATTTGATTCTGAATAGTTGATTGATTGTATGTTTGTCATTGATGACAACATATAATACACAGTAGTACTTCTGTATGTACTTACCAATACGATGACATGAAGACCAGCATGGATAGATACATGTTTTTGACATGTTTACTATGCTATGTTCATACACGTAGACTCAGATATGAAGATTTAGTTAAGATATGTAATTTTGTTATTAACGGTTACAGTTCTGGAGGAATAACGGTTTAAGGCCGACATATGTAACATGTTGATCGAGTTGCGCCTATCTTCAGGATATGCATGTGTATATTCATGATGAGTTATGAGTGATGAGTTATGAGTTGTTGATATTAATCTAAACGTGCCAAACGTGTCTCAAGAAGATTGCAAAGTTATGGTTAAATTGATGAAACTGACTCAGTGAAGCGACATGTCTATTTAGTTAGTACTTGCACGGTTGTAATTATGCTTGCATTCTTAGTAGAGACAACAAGGATGTTAAGAAGAGTTGTCTTATAGGTCACATGATCTCATACTTGGTGTATGTACTTATAGAAGGTCATTTGTGATAAGAAGAGTTGTGAAAGCCAGAGATTAAAAAAGCAGAGCAGAGTGTTAAAGCAGCAAAGCTATATTTATCATATGTTGATAATATAGATATTGAAGTTAAAGCTTTCAGAATACAGATAAGATTGTTATAGTGCTTCACAAGAGGTTAAAGCATCGACGCATAAAAGGAACTGATTAGACAAGTAGTGTCACAAATAGTAGTTCATCTTGTTGATACAGTGTGTGTCAAATAACCAGAAGGTTGTAGCCTTCACCACTTGGACAGTGAGTCCTTGGATAGTGAGTCCTCCACCCCTAACAGGGTTATTGTAAAAGACTCCTAATAGGGTTTGACCCTTAACCAAGTCACTATACTACTGCATTGTAATGTACAACTCCTAGCAGGGTTGGAAGATCTTTTAATAGGGATCACTATAAACAGTATAGTTCTTCGTGGGTACTAATTCCCACCATGGTTTTTACCATTTAGTTTCCCCATAACCAAATTGATGTGTTGTGTAAAGTGTTATTTGTATGTGCATTTACTTTGTATCAATCTGGATTAATAAGTATAAGATAAAGATTTAAAGTTGCAGATAACTAATTCACCCCCCCCCCTCTCAGTTATCTCTGAAGTATTCTAAAAAAGTCATCTGGGAAGGTTTCATGGAATTTGAAGATGGCGATGTTGAATTCATCAGAATCTGGCAATTTCATAAATTCTAACTCGGTCTACTCATTTTTCTACAAGATCCTCAATCCTATCCCAACCTTTTGTAGTGACTCTATTTCCTCCATAATCTCTCTCATACATTCCTTGGCCACATACATCCACTCAACATCCTCCTTCATCTATATATTGGCCAAAGTCCCTTTGATCTAATGAATGATGTTACTAATTCGATGTATTTTTTTCTTTCTCTTCATCTTGGTACAGTTTGAAATTGAGAGATTCAAAGAACTCTTCCGACTTATAAACCCAAGGAATCACTATTTCTCTCTTTTTCTCAATAAATTCTTGTCTTTTTTATATTCTTTTAATATGAGCTTGATTCTCTATCTAAGTATGTAACTTATCTATATCTCCTTCCTCAAATGCCCTTGACTTAACCAACTTCTCAGTTTCATCACTCTTCATTCTCATCAAGTCTACCAAAAAGTTGCTCCAAATATCTTCAGTTCTTACTATACTTCCTTCTCCTTCAGAGAGAATGTAAATAAGGGTGTTCATCTCCTTAGAAATCACTCAAAAGTGATTCATTACTACATTTATTGTTTCTTCTCCAAACTCTTCTAGCTCTTTCTTCCAACTCTCACAAGCCACATAAAATGTGTTTGTCTCTGAGGTCTCTGCTCACTTCTCCAATGTTTCTTGCAAAGTTGGTTCTAGGTTATCTGGTTCAATGGGACCCACAAGATATGCAACATAATCTTGTAAGAATTTATTTTGGGATTCCAAGTCTGTTATTTCATTATTGTCTTAGTGCATGTGTTTGAATAATGAAGTGACACCCAATGCAACCAAAGCCTTCCCTCCTGCACAAGTAGGAACTCCCAAATCC
The DNA here is from genome assembly GCA_018584345.1 of Thuja plicata. Taxonomy (NCBI): domain Eukaryota; kingdom Viridiplantae; phylum Streptophyta; class Pinopsida; order Cupressales; family Cupressaceae; genus Thuja; species Thuja plicata. The sequence continues at coordinate 652,597 of MU226881.1, read as the reverse complement.
ACTTTCTCCATCAAGAAATATTCTAGAGTGATGTCCTCTAATGCTTTATCTAGAGGTGGAACTATCACCAATGCTTTCCAATCCCCTCTAGTGTCTTCTATAATATTATACATTCTTTGAGCTTTCTTATAGCTTGACTCCCTTGTATGGAATACCCAACCTACCTATGAGAAATCCAATACATCCAACTCCATATAAACCTTCTTCCTAGGATGAATGGTCTTTCTATCCATGTGGTTTTGGAGATATCAATAAGAGGTTGATATATCTCTAGTCGAAAGGATTCATGTTTATTTCTTAACTCTCTTCCTACTTCTCACTAAACTGCTCTTGTGGAGGTGTAGCTTCTCTCTATTTTAACGATGAAGGAGAATTTGGTTTGTTTGCCTCCTCTTCTTCTACTTGTATCTCCCCTTCTTCTATTTAATCTTCTACCTCAAGGTGTATTGTAATTCTTCGCCAAGGAACCCATGAGAAAATAACCTAAAACATGCAACTCACAATTAGTAATTAGAACTATACTCTAAAAGGGTACTTAACTAAAATCACATAAATCTTAACTGAATTGTTAACTCAAATCACATAAATAAGAACTCAACTTAAAATTGAGTAAAATAATTAATTTAATTAATAATTACATGCACTTTTCCAATCAACCACTTTAACTCAACTTTACTTTAAGTTTATATTTTAATTTTATTAAAAGAATGTGAAACTTTAATTGCACATTAATATTTAATTAACAATAATATTTTTAGCATATAAATAACCATGCAATTGATAACTAAACATCAATTCATTAATTATGCCTTTAAATCTTAATTTTGGATTTAATAATTAATTAAATTCTCTATTCCCAAAATTAGGCTTTTTAATTAAGCCTTTTTAATTAACACATGTATTTAATTAATTCTCATTAAATAAATATTCTTATATTTAATAGGTCAATATTTAATAAGATTTAATTATTTAATTACATAATAATTCTTATAAATCACTTAACCATTAACACCAAAATCACATCAAACTACATGACCAGACAGCATGACAAAAGAACTCACTAAACCCAAAATACCACAAACAAGCACAAAGGAAGGGTTCACGAATGACATCACCTTGACGAATTTGGATGGTAGAAAATAAGATACTTGTCCCCTATTTCAGGACAATAACTAGCCTAAGTTAGGATTTGGACCTGTTTGTTATCTCCCCTCTCTTACCATTGAGATATTGCGATAGGGTACACTCATCCTAGAAATTCAGGGAAGTCAATGCCCGATACCTACAAACCTGCATCACAATGTCGAGCATGTACATAATATATATAAAAGGAAATGATAGGTATTGGTCGATCATGTGGACCTCTCAATGCAAGTAACTATATCTATGTCCTCTACTATATCAGACACAAAAAATTAGAAATGTAAGATAGACACACCACACAATAATATAAAACATATAAGCCAACCATACACATGCTAGTATGGGGTCAGTAAAACCATCATACATATACATAATCAACATGAAAATATCAAACACACACATGAAATGTGATCGAAAATATTCTCGCATCAATACTGAAAATTAAATTATGGGTGGGCACTACATTCATCGCCCCTAAAATTAGGCTTACTCCTAGAAGCTGACAAACAAATAAAGATTACAAGGTTTACATAGAGGTGCTACAATAGTCTCTTATGAATATAATACATAATTCAATTGGAGACTTAGGTCCTTGACCCAATTGACACACTGGTACCATTCTCCGCAATGTCCTCCCTTACACATACTATCAGAGGTCCATAATAAACATGATAGAAACAACATTTATCACTAAACTGAGCTAGCAACATCAAACATTCAGATTAGTCACCACAAAATAGAAAGAAAACTCCCAAGTGGGGGAATAACAAGTCCAATAATAAATAATAAAATTTACCATGGTAATTCAACAGTAAGTCAAGTGTGACCAGTGTCACAAAATAGATAGCAAAAAGAGAATAAGATGACTAGTTGAATTGTCCAAGAATAAGAAAGTTCAAAAATTTAATGCTAGCCCAAACCCAACATGAATGAATCATAAATAACCAAAATAAATAATCAATCATAAAAAAATTACATAACAAAGTGACTATTGTCAGCCACACTCAAGGGAGTAAGTGCTTCATGACACCTAAGAATACATCATCCTCGAAGCGTTAGAGAATCAACCCAAGCACAATAGATAGTCGCTAAGGTAAGATGCATAAAAAAAAATTGTAACTAAATAACTTGCAAATTGTTACCAAAAACTCATAAGTTGCAAAGGTCAATGAAAAAACACCAAAAGGGTGTACAAAATCGCACAGTTCCCAGTGTAGAAACTCGGGCTTGATACCAAGTGTAATACTCACCAGGGAACCCAAGAGAAAATAACCTAAAACATGCAACTCAAAATCAGAAATTAGAGCTCAACTCTAAAAAGGTATTTAACTCTTGAATCCCATAAATCTTAACTCAGCTGTTAACTCAAATCATAGAAATCGAAACTCAACTTAAATTTGAGTAAAGAGAATTAATTTAATTAATAATTAATAAGTACATGCACTTTTCCAATTAACCACTATAACTCAACTTTACTTTAGATTTATATTTTAATTTTATTAAAAGAATACGCAACTTTAATTACATATTAATGTTTAATTAAGAATAAAATTTGTAGCATATTAATAACCATGCAATTGATAATTAAATATCAAATCATTAAATATGCCTTTAAATCTTAATTTTGGATTTAATAATTAATTAAATTCTCTATTCCCAAAATTGGACTTTTTAATCAATTCTTTTTAATGATCACATGTATTTAATTAATTCTCATTGAATAAATACTCTTATATTTAATATTTCAATATTTAATAAGATTTAATTATTTAAATACATAATTAATCTTATAAATCACTTATCCATTAACCCCAAAATCACATCAAATCGGATGACCAGACAACATGACGAAAGAACCAACTAAACCCAAAATACCACAAATAAACACAAAGGAAGGGTTCACAAATGACGTCACCTTGATGAATTCAAAGGGTAGAAAATAAGATACTTGTCCCCTATTTCATGACAATAACTGGCATAAGTTGGGATTTGGACCTGTCTGTTATCTCCCCTATCTTACCATTGAGATATTGCGATAGTGCACGCTCATCCTAGCATTTCAGGGAAGTTGATGCCCGGTACTTGCAAACCTGCATCACAACATCGAGCATATACATAATATATATATAACAGACAATGATAGGGATCGATCGATTGTGTGGATATTCCAATACAAGTAACTATGTCTTTGTCCCCTACCACATTAGAGGTGACAAATAGAAATGTAAGATAGACATGCCACACAATAATATAAAATATATACGCCAACCATACACATTCCAGTATGGGGTTAGTAAAATCATCATAACATATACATAATCACCAAGAAAATAACCAATACACACAGAAAATGTGATCCAAAAAATTTTGGAATCAATACTGAAAAGTAAGTTATGTGTGGGCACTACATGGATTATCAACATCATCCCCTTTTGTCTGGTCTCCCTCAACCTTCTCTATCTCAATTTTAGGGGAGCCTATATTTTAGCTTGAGTATCTTCATACACACCTTTATCTTCCCCCAATGCTCTGAAAGTCTCCTCTAAGGAAATTTTTTCTACTCCAAAGTCCAAAAGTGGTCCTTGTGTAAACTCCTTAAACCCAAGAATATTCTCAAACTCAGAGACATCAAATTCATCTAATCCCAAAGAAGTTTCACCTTCCCTTTCTTTCTTGGTAGTGGTATCAAAATCCACATTATTATTGGATTCATGTCAGAAGTACCCATATAAGGGGGTAGAAATATGTCCTCTCAACTAGGCTCCCCTAGATTCAACTTCTAGGGTGCGGTAGCTGATCTAGTCCTTCTCGCCAACATGGTGGCCTCTTCCTCTTGTAGTTCTTCTTCTTCTAGGAGTGCCTCCATTGTTGGAGGCATTGAAGTAGGATGACCATTCCTTAATCTCTTATATACCCTCTTAGAGGGGTCAAAGGTTGAATGTGGCTTGGGTCTCTTTACCCTTATTCAGAAAGGCTTCATCTTTTTCTTTGAAGAGGATGGAGCATCCATTGTCTGAGTAGGAACTTATGAAGAAGAAGGGATTTTAGTTTCTATAAGTGGAGGTGATGTAGTCACATGCTCCTCTTTCTGGGTTGGGGTAGTAGGTGGAGTAGAAAAAATGGAATCTTGTGCTTGTGCTTTCTTCTTTTCTTTCCATTTACATTGCTTCAAAACCTCTGGAGGGTACTATTTTTCTACCTCCCTAGCATGACCAGTGAACTCTTTTGGGGAAGGGGAAGGTACCTTCTTGAAAATAGGAGCATTAAATTTTTTTCCTTTCCTCTTTTCTACCTCTGTTGGAGGATCCACCTTAGGTTTCATTGGCATTAGTTCCATATGATATGGCATGTGTATCCAATCCAATGTGAACCTAACCTATAATCTAATCGGTTATAATCAAAGTGTCAAAGAATTTAGAGGATCAGAGAGATAAAGATTATGCTTTATGTAATGCATAAGAGACAAGCATTCATATTGTGACTACAAACATCAACGGTCAGTGGAACCCGATGGATAGAGATCACTGACAGTCAAGTCACAGTGATTCCTGAGAAAGAAAACCGACAAGCAGAATCACAAGCAAACCCGACGGCCAGAAACACATTATAAACCGATGGAGAAGCTTGAGGGGAACTAAAGTGTTGACCGATGCTATCAAAGAGTTAAAACTAAAAACAAATGGAGTTCACAAATGACAAAATATCTAACTATAAGAGATAAAAATAGAGTTAACTAATTGGCAAGAATTGTGGATCACGCCAAGATCAAGAAAATCAAGAACCTAACAATAGTGATATCATGTCTATTTAAGAGCCAACTCAATTCATTATGATTTGGTGTGGGGAGAAAGAGAATAGAGGATGCTAAAGAGAAACTAATGAAGAGAAACTTCATTCAGTGCTAATCAAACAAGTTGAGGAAAGAGATAAATAATTATGCAGACACCGAGAAAAAAAGCATAGCATCATCGATCAGAATCAAAGTGGAGAAAAAGTATAAACATAGTTATATTGATCAGAATAGTTTGTAAGATTACAATAGATCTTTAAATCTGCAAGTATAGTTTTATATGTGAACAGATCATACTGTTTCAGTTTAACCATTGATTCAGAAAGTCTCTTAACCGAGTGGGATTTAAAGATCCTTTCTATATTGAGATACATCCAATGGAGTATCAAAAAGTTTGATCATGAACATAACATGAGATGCCAAATACCTATTGATAGGAAAAGTGAGTGTTTGATCTAGGATGGTAGCATAGAGATGCCCGATATCAAGTGACAGACTAAAATTTCAAATCCTCTAACAAGGTCACACCAAACAGTGTGTTTGTAACCTTGAACAGGGTTGGCTCTTCACCGAGCTCACTTCAGAAGAGTGAAAATTTTGGGTTACCGGTCCCAAGTGGTTTTTTCCTTAATAGGGTTTCCACATTAAAAATCCATGTGTCAATGTGTTTATGAGTCATTACTTTAGCTTTTTGCATTACACTTAACTTAATTGGATTGATCGGTATACTCTAGATAATTTACTGTCTTTCAGTAAATTAACAGACTGCTAATCGGTAAATCTAGAGTAGAAGGTTTTACAAAGCATTCCAATCAGTAGTAATTTGATATAAGTATTTGAAGGCATTCATCTTATAGTACTAAAGATAACTAGAGGTATAATTTTTTTTTACTAAGTTTTAAGGGTTGATCATTGGAATAATTTTTAGTCCACTGATTCACCCCCCCTCTCAATTATTACTAACAATTGGTATCAGAGCTTGTGTGCTTAGAAAAGGAGTTTAAAAACTCAAGAAAAAGATCACAAGATGAACATACGAGATGTGCCCAAGTTGAATAAAGACAACTTTGCATCATGGCAAAGAAGAATAAGAGTCCACCTATCAGGTATTGGAAATGATATTGTTCAATACTTAGATACTGACTATGTGTTTCCCACAGTACCTCATACTCTTAAGAAATTAAGAGTCAATCATGACCATAACTACATGATGATAGAACTTGTATCATCACTCTCCGATGTTGAGTTTGAAGATGTCAAAACCTGTTTCTCTGCAAAGAAAATGTGGGATAAGTTGAAGCTTGTACATGGAGGAGATGCCAATGTACTCAGAGCAAAGGTAGAAAACCTAAGAGGGAGGTTTGATGACCTAAGGATGAAAGAAAGAGAAAACATTACTCAGTATAGCAGCAGAATAAAAGAGGTAGTTAATGCTATCCAAGGAGTTGGAGGTACACTTGAAGAGGAGACATTGGTATGCAAAATATTAAGAACCTTATTGCATGTTTATGCTATTATAGCTTTTTTTGTTCAAGAAATGAGAGAAGATGCAAACAATATAGTTACTCTAGATAGTCTGATTGGTAGACTAATTTCATTTGAGATGAATAACTTTGACAATAGTGTCTTACCATCTATAGAATATTCATTCAAATATTCACTAAAGATAAGTAACTCAAGTCATAGACATGCTATTAGAAATGATAGTGATAGTGATAATGAGGATCAAGGACTTGATGAAATTGAAGCACTTATGGCTAGAAGATTGCAGAGAGGCAAAGGCAGATACAAAGGTAAATTTCCACTTGTATGTTTCAATTGTAAAGAGGTTGAACACTTTTCTATAAGATGTCCAAACCGATGAAAAGATGATAGAGGAAATGACAGACCTTATGAAAAGAAGTTTGACAAGAGAATACCGGAGCAACCGACAATTTGACAAGAGAGATACCTAAGACTACAATGACAAAGGGAAGAAAGATTGTTACCTAGCTGAGAGCAGAGCTGATGACACTGGCACCAAATCAGAAGAAGGCATCAAGATGGTATTTGTAGCCATGAAGGATGATTCAGATGAAGATGAACAAAGGTATGTAGAAACTGCACTCATATCTAAAGTTAGTAAAAATGATGTTTGGATCATAGATAGTGATTGCACTCACCATATGACTGGTGATAAATAAAATTTTGAGACTTTTGAATACTATAATGGTGGTTCAGTGAGAATGGGTAATGATACACCTTGTCCAGTTGAAGGTAAAGGAACCATAATGTTGAATAACCTGATAAAATGTGAAAATGCTTACTAGGTTAAAGGACTAAATTATAATTTGTTAAGTGTTTCTCAGTTGAACAATTTAAATCATAGAGTAGCATTTGAAAAGAAAGGAAAAGATCTTTAATGAATTAGGAAGGTTGATTGGTACTGGTGAGCAGATGAAAGGTAATCTTTTCTATCTTGATGACACTAACACCACTTGTTTGATGGCTAGAAATGAAGACTTATGGTTGTGGAAAAAAAGATTGTGTCATGTGAACTTTGACAACATGATAAAGATAAACAACAAAAGGAATGTAAGAGGCTTACCAAAGATGACTAAGCCCAAGCATATCATGTGCAAAAATTGTCAAAAAGGTAAGATGACAAATTCTAGTTTCAAAAGAAAAACCCATACATCTACTGCAATTCTAGAATTAGTCCATACATATCTATGTGGACCAATGAGGACAAAGAGATACTATGGATATAGGTATTTTATTGTCTTTGTTGATGATTTCTCTAGCATGATGAAAGTCATATTTTTAAAAGATAAATTAGAACCATTTAAGATGTTTAAATGGTATAAAGAAATGGTTGAAAAACAAGGTGAAAATAAATTGAAATGATTAAGGTCAGATAGAGGAGGGGAATTTACTTCAAAAGAATTCACTCATTATTGCCATGAGCATGGAATAAAGAGACAGGTTTTTGCACCAAGAACACCACAGCAAAATGGAATTACTGAGAGGAGAAACAGACCAATTGTTGATTGTGCAAGAACATTGATGATTGAGAAAAGAATCACTCAAACATTTTGGAGGGAAGGTGTTAGTAGTGCTGTCTATACACTAAACAAAGTACAATTGAAGAAAGACACAAAGAAGACACACTATGAGCTTTGGTATGGTCATACACCCAATGTAAGTTACTTTCAAATCTTTGGTAGTCAATGTTATATTTTGAAGGATGATAGAAACGGAAAACTTGACTGCAAAAGTGAAGAAGGTATCTTCCTACGATATTGTACCAAAAGAAAGTCTTATAAATGTCTTAACAAGTCAAATAACAAAATCATTGCAAGTGCAAATGTGAAAATAGATGAATTTGCAGAAAATAATGATAAGGAAAGCAAAAAGGAACCAAAGGAATACAATAGGTTTGTTTATATAGAACCTGACACTTGACCCAAGCAACAGTGTGTCGCTCTTGAGCATTAGAACATTGCACTTGAGCATCAGGCTGCAATTACCGACGATCAGGATAATACTCAAGATGGTGTTCTAAACAATGGAGATGAAAATGAAGGTGAAGAAGATAATCAGAATGATGAACATGGAGTTGAACCAAAACTTGCCAAGTATGTTAGAAGGCATCATCCACAGAACCAAATCATAGGAGACAAGAAGGATGGAAACAAGAATAAGAAGTAAGTCACTTAACACCAGATGTTTACTTTGTGATTTTGAGTCTAAATTTGTTTACAATGCACTTGAGAATGAAGAATGGGTCAGTTATATGAATGAAGAGATAGAACAGATTGAGAAGAACAAGACATGGACACTAGTACCTAGACCAGATGACAAGAATGTCATCAGTACCAAATGGATATTCAAAAACAAGCTAAATGAGAATGGAGAAGTCACTAGTAACGAAGTAATACTAGTATACAAGGTATATGTACAAGAAGAAGGTATTAATTATGGTGAAACCTTTGCACCTGTTGCTAGAATAGAAGGATTTGGAATCTTACTTGCTTATGCTGAATTTAAAGGATTCAAGGTATACCAAACGGATGTAAAATCTGCGTTCCTAAATGGAATATTGGAAGAAGAGGTATACATTGAACAACTAGAAGGGTTTGATAATCCAGACAAGAAAAACAAGGTATGTAGACTATACAAAGCCTTGTATGGATTGAAACAAGCACCTAGAGACTGGTATGAAAGACTTCACTCATATCTCATTAGCATAAAAAATTTTAGAACAAGTGAAAATAAAAATATGTACTTCAAAGAAGATACCGATGGTAATATTCTGATTGCTGAAATTTTTGTTGATGCTATCATTTTTGGAGGGAATGAATTGTTATGCAAATCCTTTGTTGATGAAATGAGAAAGGAATTTGAAATGCCTATGTTTGGAGAGATCAAATTATTTCTTGGTCTAGAGCTTCTTCAACAAGATGCAGACACTTACATCACTCAGTAAAAATACATCAAGGAAGTGTTGAAGATATTAAAGATCGAAGATTCTAAACCAGTTGGAACACCTATGGCTACTGGATGCAAGCTGAAAAAGGAGGACATGAAAAATGAGGTAGACCAAAACTTCTATAGATCAATGATCGGAAAACTGATGTATGTTGTTCACACCAGACCAGATATAGCACATGCAGTGGGGATAGTTGCTAGATTCTCTACTAATCCCAAAGAATCACATATGAATGTTGTGAAAAGAATTCTAAGATATCTGAAGAACACCAAGGACTATGGATTATGGTACAAAAGAGAAGGAAAATTTGAGCTACAAGTCTATACAGATGTTGATTGGGGTGGAAACATTGATGACCGAAAGAGCACAAGTGGAGGAGAATTCTTCATGGGTTACAGACTTGTCACATGGATAAGAAAGAAGCAAGGATGCATCTCTTAGTCTACTACAGAAGCAAAGTATGTAGCTACCACTGCAAATTTCCCTAATATTGCATTGATCAAACAATTACTAGAAGGTATGCATATGAAGATCCTTGAAACAATATTTATCTATTGTGATAATACCAGTGCAATAAAAATTTCTAAGAATCCAGTCATGCATGCTAAGACTAAGTATATTGCTATCAAGTATCACTATATGAGAGAACAAGTGCAAGAAAAAGCAGTGACACTAGAATATGTTCAATTAAAGTAACAATTAGCTGACATATTCACCAAGCCATTACCGAAGGATACATTTGAGTATCTGAGACAAAGACTAGGGGTTCAACCCTTGTCTATCAGTTAGTAATCTAACTAGGAGGTTGCATCAGCCTATACCACATCTTAAGATCAGTCATGTTGATGCAAACATTGAGATGGACAGAAATAGATACATTTGTACACATCAAGGTACAAATCTGCACTGAAAATCAAAACATTGTATTACTGATGGATAGGGAAATTCAAGGAGTATATTATGCAAAGGTATAGAAGATGATATAGATGATAAAATAAGGAGATGTATTTCTGTGTGGCATTTTTGTCAAAGAGAGAGAGAGATATTCTCATTATCATACACAAGGGAGATTTACCATAAGGGGGAGAAATATCTCATTTATCATACAAAGGAAGAGATGATCTCCATATCACATAAATGAGAGATATGATAAAAGGAGAGATTAGATCATTATCCATGAAGAGAAGTTCCTGAGAATCAGAAAGGAAGAGTTTATCAATATTCTAAGGGAGAGAAATTGATTACATACGAAATATCCATCTAAGGGAGAGAGTTCAGACAAAGAGAAAGAATGTTGTCAAAGGAAAAAGAGATTATCAAGAAGAGGAATAGTCAAGGCAAAGCACATAACAGAACAAAGATATCAGATGATATATCTATCCAATGAAGGGATTAAAAATTGAAGACAACCACTCTGCATGAAACAAATCTAAGCTATTTTTGAGCTTACCAAGAACCAGACATTTGTAATAGTTACATTAGGAAAGTGTGATGAAACTATATATTTAATATTGTATTAGTGATAGTATAGTATAGTATGATAATGTAGTATGTTGCCATAAATGCCAAAGGGAAAGATTGATGACATGTAACTAATTGAATGTTTGAAGATGTTAAGTTGATAACCAAAATGCAGAAGGATAATGCAAGACATTAAATCAGTTAATGGATTGTATTGTCATTGATGTCAACTTGATATAATCAAATTAGTTATAATCAAAGTGTTAAAGACTTCAAAGGATCAAAGAGATAAAGATTATGCTTTCTGTAATGCATAAGAGACAAGCATTCACATTGTGAGTACAAACACCGACAGTCAGTGGAACCCGACGGATAGAGATCACTGACAGTCAAGTCACAGTAATTCCCAAGAAAGAAAATCGATGAGCATTACTGACGAGCAGAATCACAAGAAAACCCAATGGCCAGAAGCACAGTGTAAACCAACAGAGAAGCCCGAGGGGAACTAAAATGTGGACCGATGCTATCAAAGAGTTAAAACTAAAAATAAATAGAGTTCACAAATGACAAAATATCTAGCTGGCAGAGCTAAATATAGAGTTAACTGGTGGTTATTATTGTTTTCATTGACAAGATAAGCCAGAGATAAGTAATTGATTTAAAGTTGATTTTTCTAGTTGGAAAAAAGATCTCAGAGAGATAAAACAAGATTTCTTCTTTAAATCTAATTGGCAATAATTGTGGATCACACTAAGATCAAGAAAATCAAGAACCTAACAACGGTGATATCATGTTTATTTAAGAGACAACTCAATTCATTATGAATTGGTGTGGGGAGAAAGAGTATAGAGGATGCTAAAGAGAAACTGATGAAGAGAAACTTCATTCAGTGCTGATAAAACAAGCTAAGGAAAGAGCCAAATAATTCTGCAGACACCGAGCAACAGAGCATAGCATCACCGAGAAGAATCAAAGTGGAGCAAAGGTATAAACAGAGTTATATTGATCAGAATAGTTTGTGAGATTGCAATAGATCTGAAAATCTACAAGTATAGTTGTATATGTGAACAGATCATATTGTTTCAGTTTAACCATTGATTCAAAAAGTCTCTTAACTGAGTGGGATTTAAAGATCCTTTCTATATTGAGATGCATCCAATGGAGTATCAAAAAGTTTGATCATGAAGATAGCATGAGATGCCAGATACCTATTGACAGGCCAAGTGAGTGTTTGATCAAGGATGGTAGCATAGAGATGCCCGATATCAAGTGAATGACTAAAATTTTAAATCCTCTAATAAGGTGACACCTAACAGTGTGTTTGTAACCTTTAATAGGGTTGTCTCTTCACCGAGCTCACTTCAGAAGAGTGAAAATTTTGGGTTACCAGTCCCAAGTGGTTTTTCCCTTAACAAGGTTTCCACATTAAAAATCCATGTGTCAATGTGTTTATGAGTCATTAATTTAATGTTTTTCATTACACTTAACTTAATTGGATTGATCGGTATACTCTAGATAATTTACTGTCTTTCGGTAAATTGACAGACTACTAATCGGTAAATCTATAGTAGAAGTTTTTACAAAGAATTTTGATCAGTATTAATTTGATATAAGTATTTGGAGGCATTCATTTTATAGGACTAAAGATAACTAGAGGTATAATTTTGTGGTACTAAGTTTTAAGGGTTGATGATTGGAATATTTTGGAGGCCATTGTTTAATGGCTAGAAACGAAGACATATGGTTGTGGAACAAAATATTGTGTCAAGTGAACTTTGAAAATATGATAAAGATAAGAAACAAAAGGAATGTCAGAGGCTTATCGAGCATGACTAAGCCTAAGAATATGGTGTGAAAGAATTGTCAAAAAGGTAAGATGAAAAAGTCTAGTTTCAAGAGTAAAACCCATACATCTAATGCAATTCTAGAATTAGTCCACACAGACCTATATGGACTGATGAGGACAAAGAGATACTATGGAGATAGGTTTTTTATTCTCTTTTTTGGTATTTTTCTATAATGATGACAATCATGTTTTTAAAAGATAAATAAGAAGTATTTAAGATGTTTAAATGGTATAAAGCAATGGTAGAAAAACAAAGTGAAAAGAAATTGAAATGCTTAAGGTTAGATAGAGGAGGGGAATTTACTTTAGAAGAATTTACTGACTACTTCAATGAGCATGGGATTAAAATATAGGTTTCTGCACCGAGAACACCACAGCAAAATGGAATTGTTGAAAGGAGAAACAGATCAATTGTTGACTCTGCAAGAACATTGATGATTGAGAAAATAATCACTCAAAATTTCTGGAGGGAAGTTGTCAATACTGTTGTCTACACATTAAACATAGTACAATTGAAGGACACAAAGAAGACACCATATGAGCTTTGGTATGGTAACGCACCCAATGTAAGTTACTTCAAAATCTTTGGTAGTCAATGTTATATATTAAAGGATAATAAAAATGGAAAAATTGACTACAAAAGTGAAGGTATCTTCCTAGGGTATTCAACCAAAATCAAGGCTTATAAATGTCTTAACAAGTCATCTAACAAAATCATTGAAAGTGCAAATGTGAAAATAGATAAATTTGTAGAAAAGAATGATAAGGAAAGAAAAAAGGAACTAGAAGACTAAAATAGGTTTGTTTATATACAACCTAAGACTCTACCTGAGAAATAGTGTGTCGCTCTTGAGTATCAAAACATTACACCCGAGCATCAGGATGCAATTACCGATGATCAGGATAATCCTCAAAAGTATGATTCAAACAATGGAGATAAAAATGAAGGTGAAGAAGATAATAAGAATGATGAACACAGAGCTAAACCAAAACTTGCCAAGTATGTCAGAAGACATCATCCATAGAATCAAATCATAGGAGACAAGAAGGCTAGAACAAGAACAAGAAGTAAGTCACTTAACACCAGATCTTTACTTTGTGATTTTGAGCCAAAATCTATTAACAATGCACTTGAGAATATAGAATTGGTTAGTGCTATGAATGAGGAAATAGAACAGATTGAGATGAACAATACACGGACACTAGTACCAAGACTAGATGACAAGAATGTCATCGGTACCAAATGCATATTCAGAAATAAGCTGAATGAGAATGGATAAGTCACTAGAAACAAAGCAAGATTAGTATGCAAGGGATATGCACAAGAAGAATGTATTGATTATGGAGAAACCTTTGCACCCATTGATAGACTAGGAGTTATAATCTTACTTGCTTATGTTGCATTTAAAGGATTCAAGGTATACCAAATGGATGTCAAATATGCATTCCTAAATGGAATATTGGAAGAAGAGGTATACATTAAACAACCAGAAGGGTTTGTTGATCCATACAAGAGAAATATGGTATGTAGACTACATAAAGCCTTGTACGAACTGAGACAAGCACTGAGAGCCTGGTATGAAATACTTCACTAATATCTCATTAGCATAAAATTTGTTAGAAGTAGTGAAAATAGAAATATAAGTTTAAAAGAAGATACCGATGGTAATATTCTGATTGCTGAAATTTTTGTTGATGATATCTTTTTTAGGGGAAATGAATTATTATGAAAATCATTTACTAATGAAATGAGAAAGGAATTTGAAATGCCTATGTTTGGAGAGATCAAATTCTTTCTTGGTCTATAGATTCTTCAAGAAAATGTAGGCATATACATCAGTTAGTCCAAATACATCAAGGAAGAGCTAAAGATATTCAAGATGGAATATTCCAAACTAGTTGGAACACCTATGGCTACTGGATGCAAGCTGACAAAACAAGACAAGACAAATGAGGTAAAAAAAACCTTATATAAATCCATGATTGGAAAATTGATGTATGTTGTTCATACTAGACCAGATATAGCACATGCAGTGGGAATAGTTTTAAGATTCTCTGCTAATCCCAAAGAATCACATATGACTGATGTTAAAAGAATTCTGAGATATCCAAAGAAAACCTAGGACTATGGCTTATGGTACAAAAGAGAAGGAAAATTTGAGCTACAATTCTATACAGATGCTGATTGGGATGGAAACATTGATGACTGAAAGAGCACAACTGGAGGAGCATTCTTCATGGGTGACAGGCTTGTCACATGGATAAGCAAGAAGCAAAGATGCATCTCTCAGTCTACTGTAGAAGAAAAATATGTGGTTGCTGCTGCAAATTTCTCTAATATTGCATGGATCAAACAATTGTTGGAAGGTATGCATATGAAGATCCTTGAACCAGTAATTATCTATTGTGATAATACCAGTGCAATTAACATTTCTAAGAATCCAGTCATGCATGCTAAGACTAAGCATATTTCTATCAAGTATCACTATCTAAGAGAACAAGTGCAAGAAAAGGAAGTGACACTAGAATATGTTCAATCAAAGGAATAATTAGCTGATATATTCACAAATCCATTACCGAAGGATACATTTGAGTACCTGAGATAGAGACTAGGGGTCCAACCCTTGTCTATTGGTCAGTAATCTAACTAGGAGGTTGCATCAGCCTATAGCCAATCTGAAGATCAGTCATGTTGATGCAAACACTAAGATGGATAGAAATAGATATATCTATACATAGAAAGGTACATATCTACACCAAAAACTAGAGACATTGTATTGTTGATGGATAGAGAAATTCAAGGAATATATTATGCAAAGGAATGGAACATGATATAGATGATAAAACAAGGAGAAATATGGTTGTTTGGCATTGTTGTCAAAGGGAGAGATGTTCTCATTATCATCAGGGAGAGATTTTATTTATCATACAATGGGAGAGATGATCTCATTATCAAAAGGAGAGATGATTCCATCAAGGAGGATATGATAAAGGGAGAGAAATTGATTACACATGAAATATCCATCTAAGGGAGAGAAGTAACAAAGGAAGAGAGTTCAAAAAAAGAGAAAGAATGATGTCAAAGGAAAAAGAGATTATCAAGAAGAGGAACAGTCAAGGCAAAGCACAAATCAGAAAAGAGATATCAGATGATACAACTATCCATTGAAGGGATTGAAGATTGAAGACAACCACTCTGCAGGAAACAAATCTAAGCTATTTTTTGAGCTTACTGAGAGCTTGTAATAGTTACATTAGGAAATCTTGATGAAACTATATATTTCATATTGTATTAGTTTAATAGTATAGTATGATAATGTAGTATGTTTCCATCAATTCCAAAGGGAGATATTGATGACATGTAACTGATTGAATGTTTGAAGATGTTAAGTTGATCACCAAAATGCAGAAGGATAATGCAAGACATTAAATTAGTTAATGGATTGTATTGTCATTGATGTCAAATTGATATAATCTAATCAGTTATAATCAAAGTGTCAAAGACTTCAGAGAATCAAAGATAAAAAAAATTATGCTTTCTGTAATGCATAAAAGACAAGTATTCACAATGTGACTACAAACACCGACGGTCAATGAAACCTGACTAGTAGAGATCACCGACAGTCAAGTCACAGTGATTCTCGAGAAAGAACACCGATGAGCATTATCAATGAGAAAAATCACAAGCACACCCGATGGCAAGAAACATAGTGTAAACCGACAGAGAAGCCTGAGGAGAACTAGAGTGTTGACTGACGCTATCAAAGAGTTAAACACTAAAATTAACTTGAGTTCAGAAATGACAAAATATCTAGCTGGTAGAGCTAAATATAGACTTAACTAGTAGTTATCATTTTTTTATCAACAAGATAAGCTAGAGATAAGTAATGGATTTAAAGATATTTTGTCCAGTTGGCAAGAAGATCTCAACGAGATAAAACAAGATTTTTTCTTTAAATCTAATTGGCGAGAATTGTGGATCACGCCAAGTTCAAGAAGATCAAGAACCTAACAACAATGATATCATGTCTATAAAAGAGATAAATCAATTCATTACAAAAATGTGAGGTGGGTGAATAAATCAAAAGAGGATGCTGAAGAGAAACTAATGAAGAGAAACTTCATGCAGTCCTGATCAACAAGCTGAGGAAAGAGCTAAAGATTTTTATAGACACCGAGAAACAAAGCACAGCATCACCGAGCAGAATCAATGTGGAGAAAATGTATAAACTGAGATATATTGATCATAATAGTTTTATGAGATTACAATAGATCTGTAAATCTACAAGTATAAGTTGTATATGTGAATAGATCATACTATTTCAGTTTAACCATTGATTCTTTAATTCTCTTAACCAAGCGATATTTAAAGATCCTTTCTATATTGAGATACATCCCAAGGAGTATCAAAACATTTGATCATGAAGATAGCATGTGATGCCAGATACCTATTGATGGACCAAGTGAGTGTTTGATAAAGGATGGTAGTAGAGAGATGCCCGATATCAAGTGACAGACTAAAATTTTAAATCCTCTAACAAGGTCACACCTAACAGTGTGTTTGTAACCTTTAACAGGGTTGGCTCTTCACTGAGCTCACTTCAGAAGATTAAAAATTTTGGGTTACCAATCCCAGGTGGTTTTTTCCTTAACAGGGTTTCCACGTTTAAAATCCACGTGTCAATGTGTTTATGAGTCATTACTTTAGTGTTTTGAATTACACATAACTTTACTGGATCGATTGGTATACTCTAGATAAATTATTGTCTTTTGGTAAATTAACAGACTGATTTTCGGTAAACATACATTAGAAGGTTTTACAAATCATTCTGAGTAGTAGTAATTTGATAAAAGTATTTGGAGGCATTCATCTTATAGGACTGAAGATAAATAAAGGTATAATATTGTGGTACTAAGTTTTAAGGGTTGATTATTGGAATATTTTTGAGGCCACTGATTCACCCCTCTTAGTTATTGCTAATAGAATATCAGTTTCATCCCTATAATGGAACCCCCATGTTCAATGGAGATGGTGATATACTAATGTGTTGTTGGCATGTGGAAAAAATCTTTTATCACATATAATTTGATGTCTAGAAAAATATCTCCTTATTTTTTCATTACTCTCCTCTCCTTGGGGTCATAGTGTTCTGCAATTTTCATAATATGGTCAAGAGACAAGATGAATACTAGGTTCCCTTTTGTATGTACCAACCCGTAAAAAACCATGGACAAAGCATCTGGGGTTGCAAATACTTTCAATAAATCATTAAAGTTTGTGTGCCTGATATCTATATCTTTAATTTGACTGTGAAGATTACCCAACTTGGAAGGTGGGTCATCAGCATAGAATTTGTACTTCATGGGAAGAACATTGGACATGCTTAGCACTTCTACAATTAGATAAAGAACTTGTTAGCATGTTTTATTAAAAATGTGAAAACTAACTATCTATGAAAGAAAACTAACCACTAAATGCAAAAAGAAAGAAATGTATGTTAACACTACAAATAGAAGACCAAAAAATGGAAACAAAATTGAAAAGAAAACCCTATTAAAAAAATTAGAGAAACTGAACAAAAAATAAAGAAAAATTCAACTGCGTGATCTTGCAGTGTATTGGGGTTGTGGGCCCCAATCACTACTTTTAAGGTTCGAGGGTGCAAAAACCCTGGCTCCCCTTCAAGTGGCATGGAAGATTATGTTAGAACCCATGGCTATGAGGTTATGGGGTTTCAGAGCTCCAAACCCCTTTCGGGGTTTTAGGGTTTCAAAACCCCAAATGCCCAAACATTTGTATTTTTAAGTATAAAGCACAAATATGGGGGGTTTAGGGTTTTGGGCCCCTATTCCTCTTTTGGGGTTTTGGGTTTCTGGTCCCCTATTCCTCTTTCATGGTTTCAGGGCCTCGAGACCCTGATAACCTAACTATTGGTTTTTTTGTTAGGTTTTTTAATATGTTGAGAATCAACAATACCTGGGCCCAAGCTAAAAAATAGTCTTTAGGCATCCTTGGGTTCAAGTTTTAGATGAGAAAAATTAGGATACAATTTTGCTAATATTGCAAAATCCTAGGTTTTCATGGAGGGAGCCTTTTCTATTGTTTGGGGAATTAAGGCACGAAGAGGATATTTACTACTAAGGGTGCATGCACGAAGTTGGGTGCCAATTCCACGGAAGTCCGTGGCCAAAAAAAAATGGCAAGCAAAAATGGGCACCCCTTTTGTTAGAAACGGGTGCCTATTATGCTTCGGGTGCCCAAGCCATAAATATAAAATGGGCCGGGCCAAAACGGGCACCCATTTTTTACAAAATGGGCACCTGTTTTTTAAAAAATGGGTGCCCATTTTGTAAAATTATTTAATTTTTGTTTTAAACCATTTTGCAAGTCATTTCACAACTTGCAAAATGGAACCACGTTCTGTTGCAGAGGGGTGCCCATTTTTAGAGCTACCGCTGACCCCCTTGTTGTTGTTTTTCTGAGTCCACGTACATATCATTGTTTTTTATTTGTTTTTTTATTATGTTTTTCAGTAAAAAATTAATTTATTATTGTTTTAATCATTTTAATATTCAATATGTATTTTATTTAATGTTTTTTAATAGGATTAAAATAAATTGTTATGTTTAATTTTATTTTAATTTGTAAATTATTGTAGAAGACAACAAAACCTTCAAAACTTATTTAATTCCTAGGTAGAAAAATAAAACCTAAACCTAAACACAACTGAAACAAGAAACCCTAGGTAGAAAACTAAAACCTAAACCTAAACATAATTGAAACAAGATTGTAAACCCTAGGTAGAAAACACAAATGTAAACCTAGACACAACTGAAAAAAAAATTCTAAACCCTATGTCTAGAAAATAAACAATAAACTCTCTCTCTCTCTCTCTCTCTCTCTCTCTCTCTCTCNATACTCTCTCTCTCTCTCTCTCTCTCTCTCTCTCTCTCTCTCTCTCTCTCTCTCTCTCTCTCTCTCTCTCTCTCTTGCAGAACTAGTTTAATATTTAATGTTCAATATGTATTATGTTTAATGTTTAAAGTTTGTTTTTTTAATATGATTAAAGTAAATTGTTATGTTTAGTTTTATTTTACTTTGTAAATTATTGTAGAAAAAAATAAGACTTTCAAAAATTAAAACCCTATGTAGAAAACCTAAACCTAAACACAACCGAAACAAGAAACCCTAGGTAGAAAACAAAGATGTAAACCTAGACACAACTGAAAATGAAATTATAAACCCTAGGTCCAGAAAATAAACAATAATCTCTCTCTCTCTCTCTCATTAGACCTAATAAGACCTAATACATACTAATAAGACGTAATAGGACCCTTCAGATCTATTATGATCTATTAATACCAATTAGAACCAATAGGACCTATTAAGACCTAATTTAGGACCAATTAAGACCTAATAAGACCTAATAAAATGTAATATTCCACCCTTTAGAGCTAATAAAATTTAATACGACCCATAGGACCTATTCCTTGACCTAACATTATTTATAAGACATAAAAATATCTAATACTTGGGTTCCAGCAAGAAGTTGAGCCCACTTTTTGGGCAAAAAGTGTAAGTGTTTTCCCGTTTTTAAATATTTTTTTATGTCTATTGATGTCAAATTCTGAGGCACTTAGAGATTGAATCTCAGAAAAATCAACCAATAGAAAATGTAGTGCTCGGACTCTAGTTTTCAAATATGTAATTTATTTGAATACCCACATGGTATAAAATACATTTCCACATGTGGAATAAAATAAAATAAATTACATATCTGAAAACTAGACTCCGAGCACTACATTTTATATTAGTGGATTTTTCTAAGATTCAATCTCTAAGTTCCTCAAATTTTGACATCAATTGATAGAAATTTTGAAAAACAAGGAAAAAACTTCCACTTTTTTCCCAAAAAGTGGACTCAACTTATTGTTGGGACCCCTAAGATCAAACAAAATAAAAAAATATGGATAAAAATAGAAACAACAAAAAGAAAGAAAACTAAACCTTAACCACACAAAAGACCAAGGAAAGAAACCCTACCACAAGCAGAGAAAGTCAGTCGACCGAGCCACACAAGAAACCAACACTTTTGAGGCACAAAAAAATGGACCAGTGATGGCACAAGATGCTAAAAAGGTTACAAGAAGATACTGAAGAACTATGGATCAAAAGGCGATTTGAAGCTCAAAGATGTGTGGTGAATGAAATGAGGGAACCTTGTGCCTTTTTATAGAAACTCACAATCCTTGGGCTTACATCACCCTCAGCTCGACTGAGGGTTAGGGATAGGGGTTTTAGGGTATCAGGGGTAATAGCATCCTTTATCTACCCCAATCCCTCATGGGCCTTATCCATGATTAGAACTAACTGGTGTTTGAACCTTTCAGGCTTGTGGTGATTCGGGGCATTAGGGTCTCAGGGAAGAATGACCTTCCTCGAACCTTGAAATCCTAAACTTTTTCTTTCTATGTTCAATTAAGGGAACCAAGAGGATAACAAAAGTAAAACAAGAAAAGGGAAAGAGACACCAAAATACCCTGACCTAAATCACCAAAGTTTCAAACTATCAGGGGCACAAAGATCCCACAATATGACCTACCCAACACCAGACTAACTAGGGTCACAAAAAAGAAACCAAGAGATAGAAAAAAGGGGGGTTCCCATTAGGCCAAGTGGCTAAAATGGGGTTTGATTTGTGGAGGAACAACAATAAAGTTAAAAGACCAATAGTTTCAAATTCTAGTATTCCAAGAAAGAGTTTCAATCTCAAGGTTGTTTAGACTAGATGTCTTGTGCAACTATAAATATTGTCAATCTTTAGCAAGATGATTTTTTTTTTTGCTTCAATACGTAGACACTATGTTTTTTTTTCATCTCTTAGTTTATTGCAAATTTCTTCATGATTCATCCTTGTTTCATTGAGCCCATTTTTGCAGCCCTAAAATTGTTCCTTCTAACTCCACCTTAGACAAAATTGACAAGGAAGCATCTTTAGTAAATTTTTCCTTCAAATCATTTTGCTCTTTTAACTTATCTCCCATCTCACTATTTTTTTCTTACAGCTGTGATCAAATTTTCATGTTTCTGACATAAGTTTTTTGTTTCATTGAGTTTGTCTTCAACCTCTACAATTTTGTCTGTCAACTCTACGTTACAAGCTTAAAAAATGAATTCATCTTCAATAATATTATTTCGTAATTTTTTATTTATATCATTAAAATATTTCAACTTGTTTTTAAAATCAATTTTTCTATCCTTATCTTTGTGCACAATTGTTCATGTCCTTGGCTCAATACTTTTGTTTCATTAAGCTCATTTTCTAGCCCTAGAATCTTGTCTTCTAACTTTATCATACAATAAATCCACATTTTCTTATCTTCAGTCATGTGTGTATTGAATTTATTAGAACCATCAATTATTTTTTCCAAATCGTTTTCCATTTTAATTTTTTCCTATGCTAACTGAGTGCACAATTATTCACTTTTCTTGCTCAATTTTCTAGCTTCATTAATCTCATTTTGTTGATCTGAAAATTTTGTTTCTAAACTCACCTTACTAAAATCCCACATTTTATGATTCTTAACCATCTTTGCTTTCAATTTTTACCTCCTTCACTACATTTTCTCAATTCACATTTATTATTTCTATATTTTGTGCACAATACCTAATGTTTCTAGCTCAACACTTTCTTTTCGTTAACTGTAGAATCTAACTTATTTTGTAGCTTTAAAATTTTTGTTTTCATATCTACCTTATAAGAATCCCATAAGCATCTACCTTCATTCATCTTTTCATGTAGTTCCTAAATCATATTGTTGCATTCTTTCACCTCATTTTCCAACTTTTTTTTTCCTTGTCTTAATTGAGAGCATAAATTTTTTAAGTTGTTCTTGTTTGAAATAAACTATGATTTGAAACTATTGTATGCATTGTTAGCTATATATTCTTCAAGGACCTCCCTTGATATCTACGTTCTAAGAACATGTACCTTGCAAGGGTATTGTCTTTTTCTTATACAATTGACATATTGTGCACTAAAACCTTATGTTATTTTTTAACTCTTCATGCTATGGATTGCCTTTTAATCTAGGCACTATTTCTACTATACTTCTAGTGGATATATTTGTATGGATTCTATGCATATATATTATCTTTTTCTATTTATACCTCTTTGTAGGTTTTAGACTCCCCTTAGCCCTTTTAATGTTGTCATGGCCCAACTTACTCAACATTAAACATTGACTTGGACTACCCTCTTTTCTTTGTTGAAATACTATTGTACTTGTTCCTTTATGACTTTTTCTATAAGTTTCACTTTCATGTACTTATAAAACTTTATTCTTCCTCAAAGATCAACCCTCATGATTGCTCTGTTTTCATTCTCACAATTGCTCTTCTTCATTTCCTCTTTTTTATTCTTGCTTTCATCTATCCATCGGGCGAAAAAAAAAAAACTTAAGGTCTATTTTATTTATCTTTTACTCTTTCTCTATTTTTTTTTGTCATTAAGTGGTAGATATTTATGCTTGCCCAAAAAATCCCTCACGATTGCTATGTTTTTTTTCTTAGGATTGCTATGTTTTTATTCTCGTGATTGCTCTACTTTATTTCCTCTATCGTATTCTTCCTTTCATCTATTCATTGGGCCAAAAAACCTTTATCTTTGTTTTATTTACCTTTTACTCTTTCTCTGATCAGCTCATTGGATAAAAATCCCATTGCTCTATTTTATTTTATTTTTATTTTGTCTCTGATATCCTCATTAGGCAAAAAAGCACCTCATATTTTTTATTTATTTATGTTACGATGTGACAAATTGCTTTGTTATCTCTCATTTCAAATGTACGACCTGAAATAGGATTAATCCCTCTTGATACCACTTCTTATTGTACGCTAGGGATAGTGTATTGATCATTTTTAGGAATATAATTGGTTGTTTTAATGAAATATTTACTAGAGATAACATTTTTGATATCTTGGTATTTTGTTAAAAATACGCATTTATGTATTTTCCTCATGTACACTTTTGCATTGCATCAATAGAGCATATTTGTTGCAAAAGATGTAATACTCATTTTCAAAGATGTAACATTTTATGATTTTGAATGTTATACTCTAGTTCATATTTCTAGTGCTATGGTTTAAATTTAAAATCTTAGTATTCCAATGAGGTTTTATAACTATGTGTTTTAAATTTGTTTGTATTTTTGGCACATTGTGAGACCTACATTAGACTGTTATAGTTTTAGTATTTTGTTCTCATGCTTTCAGTAGTTTATGCTTTGACATACTTTGACTATCGGAGAGACGTTTTATACTTTTGAGGATCGGTGGAATCCTGTGTTATATATTCAGCACCTGATTTTGTAATCAGGGTACTTTTGAGATGTTTATGTTCTGATTTAGTTTCAGCTTATGTTGATGTCTTATATGGATCTAAATGTATGAATGTAATATGATGAAAATGGTTTAGGAAACCAATGCTAGGATATTTCAGTTCTAATGCAATGTGGTTTATATGCTTACATATATTGTTGACGTTTTGTTATGTTTCATATCATGTTGTTTTGAATCTACTGATGTGTGCATTGAGTGTGCAGGAAGAGTTGACCATGGATCTAAATCGGGGACCCAGTACTAGAACCTATGTATATACCTGTGCTTACCAACGTACTGTCTATATAAAGAGACATGGACCTCATTGTTATGTTTTTATTTCATGAACGTGGTTTGCATGTATGTTATTAAATTAGTAAATGTTCATGTTATTAAGTCATGTCTAATGTTTTAATTTAATGTGCCAAATTTGGCAAATGTTGTAATTTATTATGGACATGGCTAGTAAAGGGAAACCAAGGTAAGTCAAGGGTTAACTAAGGCCATCTAGGAGTAGTACCCAAGCTTATCCCAGGGTTAGAAGTTTCTAGAATTTCTTTGACTTAGAATTTCGTAGGTTAACTTCAGGGTGAGTTTTAGAGGGTCTTTTGGGCTCCTAGGGGGTAACCGGGGTCAGTTTTAGTCACCCAACTTGGT
>MU226881.1:581827-596148 GCA_018584345.1 Thuja plicata | reverse complement strand
TATATATGGATATTCATACAAGTTAGATATATGAAAACAGATGACCAAGATCAATACATTGTGTGGACCTCAACTAAGAGAGTAACTACGACTTCATCTTGAGCCATGAAAACACATCAGACACATATCGATGAAACATAAAATGTCATGATAATGGCTAGATTCAAATCCTTTGGTTAGATACATAAAACATATAAAAATAGATGGTTTTCTAATCTCATAAACATATAAATGATAACCATAAATGAGCATATCAATCATATCATCATCCACAAAATATAAATGTAAATGTATAGTTCTAACCATCATAATAAAATGTCCAAGTCAAAAGTCCAAGTATCACCATAGGAGAGGGTATTACATCACAGACAACCCTATCTTCAAGTATTTGAATGTGCACAAACTCTATGAACCAGAATGGGTTAAAATCTTGTTGAGCAGGATTCGTGATGACCTCTACTAGATATGTGAAGTTTTCATCTGTATTACTGCAGACCTAATCCATAACATGACTAGACTTCCTAATACTAGACCAGTTCTTCCTACTAGAAAGGATTTCAAGAAATAGGTTGAGAAAGCATGCCTATCTAGAAGTGATAGGCGTGGTATGATAGTTGATCCTATCAAGGAAGAAGACATAAAGCTTCTAACTATGATCCTTGGTTACAAGTTCCAGCAAGCAAGTACATTAAATAGTGTCTCTACAACAACTGTTCTAGCAGCTATCAAAATGGTGAAGGATAACACTCAATACAATCTATGTGAGATATTGCGCACTCAATTGATTGACAACATTCAAGTTATCAAGCATGACAAGAGCAAGACATTCAGGTTTGGGTCTTTAATTATCTATCTATGCTTCCATATTGTTGGTAAGGTTTCAAATCTATACCTAGACAGAAGCAAACCTACAATGTCTTAGATTTCACTTAAAGCCACATAAGAGAGTAGTGCAAAAGATTCTATGAACATGGATATCAAAACTTTCAGGATCAAGATGCAGAAGAGGTTCAGGATGCCTAAGAAGATTGTTGAAAAGTATAAGGAAACCATATGTTTTATGGTAGAGACTGACTGCACTTGCATGGAGGCAGTTGAGCCTAGAACTAAATGGATTCATCCACTTGGGTATGAAGTGGAGGAACTTGTATTAGAAGGATATGCACAGGTCCTTTTGTCTATGCCCAAATATCCCAATGAGCCCAGATGGGGCACTTACAGAGAGAAGACTAATGCAGTTGATTTTGTATTATATAGTGCTGATAACAAAAGAAAAGCATCTAAAATTACATCTAGCATTCTAAGAGTTCATGGTGTCACTCAAGAATATCTTGACAAAGGATAGAGAAGCCAAGATAGCTAAAGAACTTGAGAAGACTGGTGACACCCAGAAGAAGAAGAAAGTAGAGAGCACCTCTGTGCCATCTACCACCATTGACCTAGACTCATCTCCACCTTCTATACCAAGCAATAAGTCTAGAGGAAGGAAGAAAGTGCCCACAAATCTCCCATCCTCAAGGAGCACATGGAGGACAACAAAAAACACTCAAGCTCCTCCTGAGGTAGGATTTAGACCTAGTCTAAATGTCTTGAAGAACAGGATTGTTAATGAAGGTAGACTAGACACACTTGCTAAGGTTTATGAAAAGTATCAAGAGATAGATAAAATTGAGATACATTCTATGATCATCTCTCATATGATTAAGTTTAAGAAGTCAGTTCTTGAACTTAAGATAGTGATACCTGATAAGTTATGGAAGATACTGGAAATAATGAAGAGACATGCAATTAAGGAAGACATGAGGATAAGAGAAGAAAGATTGGATAATCTTCTCCATATATGCTCACATGATGAGAAGGAAATTCTATTAGATATGGTGAAGCCTCATCTCAAAACCAAGACAAGGACTCTTAAGATTATGAACAAAGAGTATGAGAAGATAGGAAAAGAAACTAAAAAGGCATTTGCACAAGTGTTTATGGATAGACACATGTATCCATCAATGATGCCTACAACTAAGGTAACTCCAGCTCCTCCCAAATAGGTTATTGAACCAGTGATTCATAGAACACCTATGACGAGTCCACAGGTCAGCACCCTCAGTGACAATAACTTCTGATACAACAAAAGACTCAGAAGATACTATAGTAGTTGATAACATCAAGATATCCATGACATCATCTGACAATGACATGGACAAAGTTGATAAAGCATTTGTAAGCACTGAAGAGATGTGCATTGATGATACATCTGTACAAAAAGATGAAGTTCCCTCCAATGATCCATTAGACTTGAATGAAGAAAAAGATACTCAAGATAATGAGACACCAATCAAGGAGATTCTAGTAAAGAGTGAATGCATGGATACCAGTCAAAATACTATATTAACTCCATCCACTTTACCATCTACTTCATTGTTGTCAAGGTTAACTCCTGACTCAGCAAGTCTAGATGCGTGGGGAGAAGAAGACTTAATAAAGTTCAGCATGCTAGCTATGGAAAAGGCAAAAGAAAAATAAGTTATGAGGAACCCTCTTTTCTTGGAATCAGTTAACATTCTAAATGATTTAGTACCTGCATTTAAGAAAGTAGCCAAGATTCAATTAGTTGAAGATATCAACATTATTTTAACAAGCTTCAAAGTACACTTTACAGACCTAGTAGACTCTGCTACTAGAATTGCCGAAGATGAATATAAAAAGGATAGATTGAATGAATTGGTAAAGAATTTTACCTTAGAATTAAAATCTTTAAAGATTGGGCAATCCATATTGAAAGAATTGGCAGCTAAGGGTAAGAAGGTTATAGAAAACTGCATGGACAAAGTGAAGTTCACCTCTGAACATGTCAAAAAGATAGAAGAGGCTGAGATCATGGTGGACACTATCAAAAAATTAGTTGAGACATCTACCCAGGACATGAACATATGTAACAATGTCTATCAAGGTCAGTTAGACAAAATTGAAAAGGCTAAGTTGGAGATCAGCAAGATAAGAGTTAGACAAACTCAATTGAGGAATGCACTTGCGCCCTCTCTAGCAGTTCTGAATGAGAATATCAAACAAATTGATGCCACCATTGTGAAATATGATCAAGGTCTCTGCATGGATTTTATGAAGATGGAGAAGCTGACATATGCCTTATGCGCGCATCTTCAGACAGTTGATGCAATGAAGGTATTCTAGCAGAAAGAGATCTAATCTCTTCAGATTGTGTACCCAGATGTTTACATGGAGTAAGTATCTAGTAGACTTACAATTTTTGTACACCTTTGTCATTAATGTCAAAGAGGAGTAATAGAGAATGTTTATATATGAAGAGAAATATATGTATATATCAAAAGATAATATGATAAGACATTTTTTGTGATTAAGTCATTTTGAGATACTTGGCCACATTCCTTTGTTGCCATAAATGACAAAGGGGGAGATTGTTGGCAAGTTGACTTCCTGAAGATGCATGACTTATTTTGTTTTTTCATCATGGCAAAAAATTCATACTAATTTTTTGTCAAAGATAACTTAGAAGATAAAATGACTAAGTGTGGAAAATAAGACAAACAGAGATATACAACGATCAGCACATCAGCACACATGAGAGAGATCGAATCAGAGTATGCACATTTAGATATATGTTCGATGTGTTGTATACATACTAATTCTGGTCATGCATGGTATGGCATGATAGTACGGAGAAGTTACAGACAGATCAGTACACTAGTAGTCTAAAAGACAGAGCATGAAAGCCGACTAAGTATTTTGATCAGCGTATATTATTTTGTTATGTAAAGGCCAAGCACCTATGATAGTGTATTTTTAATGATGTAATTAATAATGTTGTACACATGCTTAAGCCAATTAGTTTGGAAGCATTGTGTATTATGTTTTAGGGCTAACCATAAGTCTTGTTTTGGATCGCGTCTATTTGGGTATGAACATATAAGTATGTAATATAAAGTTATGTTACAAGTGTCGAAGAATATGTATAAGAGAGATATAGAAGAGTAGTATAATGAAGTCAGCATGAGATAAAGCTCTTTAAGAGAGTAAGAGCATTGGTGAATACATGAAACTGATCAGATAGCAGTGTCATCATAGCAGTTCACTTTTGATATAGTGTATATCAATTATCAGAAGGTTGTAGCCTTCATCTTATTGGGAAGTGAGTCATATACCTTTAACAAGGTTTTTTAGTAGACTCCTAACAGGGTCTAAGACTCCTAATAGGGTCATTGTACTTGGATTGTAAAGACTGCTCCTAACAGGGCAAAGGAACTTTAACAAGTTCATTATACTAGTGCAATATTTATGGGTACTAATTCCCACCGTGGTTTTCCTCTGATCAAGGTTTCCCCGTAAACATATCATGTGTTATGTGTTCTTATATTAAGCTTCATTGGATGTATGTTTGATCTATGTTTAAGTTGCTGCAATATAATAAATAGACAAACACTAATTCACCCCCCCTCTCAGTGTTTCTAACAGAATTAACCTTGAATTGAAATAGAGGAAACGAAATGCTAACATGTAGTAAAGATTGAATCTAACAACGTAAATGTATCATACCAATGTAGATGTAATTATGCTTAGTATATGATCAAGTATGTTGATGTAATAGCCTTGACTCAACACAAAAACTAAAAGGAGATCATGTGAGGAAAAAATATCATGTAGTAGATGCTTGTAATTTTCATCAATGTGGGATTGAAGAAGAAGAAGAAGAAGACTTTAATGTATGTAGATATCCTCCTTTGATGGCCAACTCCATTTTGTCTCCAAGAAGCTAGATCTATGGGAGGGAATGTATGCTTGATTGAATGAATGAATAGATGATTGCTTGAACTCCTTCAATTATTTTACTCGAATGCTTGATATATATTTTTTGTCATATGTGTGATATTAAATTGAGTGTCTATATTCCCAAATGAAGTAATAAGGCCTCCTTTTATACCAATTTTGGGCATCAAAATCAAAGGAGTAGATTAACAATTTTATATAGGGTGGGGAAACATAATAGGGACTTAGATATTATTTAGATAAATTAGTATTGAAAAATATCTCATTACAAAATGATATACAAATAATAGCATTATCAATGAGTTGTTTGATTTTGTAATGTAAATCTTGACAATCATTAGTAGAGTGATCATGATAGTGGTAATATATATGAATATTCATAATATGTTGACTATGTTTATTTTTGCGTTTATCTCTAGTAATCACCTTGGCATGAAGAAGTTTAGGAAAAATCATTTATTGATTAAAAGTGAATGTAAGAGAAGTGTTGGATGATGAAGGAGAGGATGTGGAAAAAGAAGGAGACACAAAACAAAAGTGTTACATAGGTTTCTTACTACTCTCAACACTTTTTTGCACATTGTTGGCAAGTTGACAATCAAAGTGTATATGACTTATTTTGTGTTGTCATTATGGAAACAAAGCCATATGGAGTTTTGTCAAGTAAAACTTGGAAGATAAAAATGGCTAAGTACATAAGACAAAATAGAACAGAGATATGCAGTCGATCAAAGAAATAGCGCACGTGCGTAAGATCAAGATAGGATATGTGTGTTCATACTTAAGCGCTATGATATGTTTTTGTGCTTACCCTATACATGCATAGTATGGAATGTCACTACAAAGAAGTTACAAGAAGATTAAGGGCACTAACAGTTCAGAAAATAGAGTATGGATCCAACCTCAGTTTTGGATTAGCGTATAATATTTTGTTTTGTAAAGGCTATGTGCCTATTGTAAGAAGTTTGTAAATATTTCTTAAACATTATTGTAAACTCACTTAATCCAATTTGTTTGGAAGCATTGTGTATGTTTTTTTGGGCTGACTAAGGTCTTGTTTTGTAGTTGCATTTGATCAGGCATGTATATATATTAGACATGCACTTTTGTATTAATGTGTCGATGAAAAGGAAGCAAAGAAGATATTTAGAAGATCAATATGAGAAAGCCAGTATGAAGTAGAAGTCTACAAGAGATTAAATCATCAACGCATAAATGAAGCTAATCAGACAACAGTGTCATTACAGCAGTTCATTTTTGATATAGTGTATATCAGTTATCTGAAGGTTGTAGCCTTCATCTTATTAAGCAGTGAGCTCTGGCAGTGAGCCAACCACCTCTAACAGGGTTTTTTTAAAGACTCCTAACAGGGTCATTGTACTTGAATTGTAAAGACTTCTCCTAACAGGGCAAAGGAACTTTAATAGGTTCATTATACTAGTACAATAATTTGTGGGTACTAATTCCCACCGGGGTTTTCCTCTGATCAAGGTTTCCCCATAATCATATCTTATGTTATGAGTTATTATGTTATGCTTCATTTTTTATCTATTTGATTCAAGTTTAAAGTTTCTATATTATAATTAATAGACAAACACAGATTCACCCCCCCTCCACCCTCTTAGTGTTTCTAACAATTGGTATCAGAGCTCTGGTCCTCTGAAAGAAAGTTTAACCACTTGAGGAGATCATGGATTCAACAGAAGCAAAACATATGAAAAATAATCTTGAAGCAGCCCTTGAAGATCTTGACAGATCTAAAAAAGAAAATGAAGAACTAAAACTGAAGGTTGATGGCTCCCAAATTCTTATCAAGAAATTAAGAAAAGATTTGAAAGATTGCTCCACAATTGATTTGGGAAAAATGGTCAAAAAGATGAATGAAGAGAACATGTCTTTGAAAGATAAGATTGAAGATATGAATGAACAACTTATAGATAGCCTAACAGCTATTGAAGAAAATACCAAAGAGAGTAAACAATTAGATGATGAACTTATGCAAGCAAACATGAAAATCTTGAAGTTGGAAAACATCAAGAAAAAGATAGAATTTGAATTAACAGAAGCAAAAGATAAGATTGATAAACTACACACAAGTTTTGATCTAATTCAATCACAACTTTATGCATAGAAGCTAAAAGGTGATACTACTAGTGTTGGATATAGTGTAACTCAAATTTAAATCAATTCAATGCAAGAAAGAAAGAAAGCACAAGAAATATCTACAGAAGCAAAGAAAACTGAGAATCTTGTAGAGGCTAAAATAGAACCACCTAAAGATGAACTCAAGCAAGTTAACATAACTTGTTATGCTTGTAACAAGCATGGACACTTGGAAAGAGATTGTAAAAAAGTAAGACCTTTCAATGGCTATTGTTACTCCTGTAATAAATTTCTTCATAGGGTTATTCATTGCAGAACAAGTCAAAGAAACCAATCTCAGTAGAATCAAAGAAATCTGAATCAACACAATTAGAGAAATCAACCTTAGAGAAACTATCAGAACATTACATGTCAGATATGTAATTATAATGGACACACAACCAAGTAGTATAGCATGATAAACAATATCAATAGACCTCCAATCATTTTTCACTCATGTGGCAAAGATGGACACATCTCAAGGTTCTGTAGATCTAGAACTCAAAAACAAGAGAAGCCTAGAGAATCATTATTTGAAGAATTCGGTGAAGTCAAGTTTGTAAAAGCTACAGAAGATTCAGGTAAAATATGGGTTGAAGTAAAGAAAGATAATGATGAGAACAAGGTAGTAGATGCATCCATAGTGGACGCACCTTCTACTTCTGGTTAGAAGACCCTCATGGTCTTAGGGGGAGCTATTCTAGCTCTGAACCCCTATGTGGTTGGTGTACTCACCTCTGAATATGCACCTATGGATTCATATAGTTGATCATGAAGTATGGAAGTATGCATTAATGCATAGCTTGTACCTCATTAGAAGAAAAGATTGAAATTCTATTTGTTAACCGTATTACGGCTTTGAGCATTAAATGTAGTAACTTTTATATAAGTCAGTAAACAATCTTTTGTCATCACTTTGCATTTCAAGATTGAGCATTCAAAGAGTGCAGCAGAAATTAGCATCGAATTGTTGAAGGATAAAACGTTGGTTGATTAGCAAGATGAATTGAAGTTGAAACGGAACCCTAGTGGACGCATCATTTCAAAATCTCAAGATAACCTACTTAAGCAAGTCACAAGTAAGTAATGGCCACTCCTACAGTGTTTGACATCTTTGAGAAGAAGAGATATGTGTTTAAGAAGCATCCATTTATGTCTATACTAGATGATGTAGAAGGGGCATTCTCTAAGACTCTGCTAGGATTCGTGCATGTAGAAGATATTTGCACATACATCTATTGCAAGAAGGAAACCGTTGGGGATAACAGCATAGCAACTCTTATGGCATCAATGATGAAACTAGATTATTCATTCAAGGATGAATACGTGCATCTCACTGATAACTGTATCTTTGAGTATTCAAATGCGCATGAGTTATATGAACCATAATGGGTCAAAATCTTACTTAGTAGGATACATGATGATTTGTATTGGATTGGTGAAGTTCCTGTCTGCATCATTGCTGATCTTATTCATGAGATGATTGGACTTCCTAAGGTTGGACCAATTCTTCCCATTGGTAAAGATGTCAAGAAACAGGTTGAACAAGCATGCTTATCTAGAAGTGATAGGCGTGGGATGACTGTTGATCCCATTGTGGAAGAAGACATCAAACTTCTCACAATGATAC
Organism: Thuja plicata; assembly: GCA_018584345.1. Classification (NCBI taxonomy): domain Eukaryota; kingdom Viridiplantae; phylum Streptophyta; class Pinopsida; order Cupressales; family Cupressaceae; genus Thuja; species Thuja plicata. The sequence continues at coordinate 587,579 of MU226881.1, read as the reverse complement.
TTGGTTACAAGTTTCAACATGCAAGCAGGATGAATAGTGTGTCCATAGCTATTGTTTCGGTAGAAATAAGGATGGCTAAAGATAACACTCAATATAACCTTTGTGAGATATTGCGCGCACAATTGATTGAGAAAATTAGGGATATCAAGCATGACAAGAGAAAAATATTCAAATTTGGCTTTTTGATTATCTACCTATACCTCCACATTGTTGGTAAAGTCTCTAATCTTTACCTAGATAGGAGCAAACCCACTATGTCTCAAATATCACTAAAAGCTACATCAGAGAGCAGTGTTAAGGATTCTATGGACATGGAGATCAAAACATTCAAGACCAAGATGCAGAAGAGGTTCAGAATACCAGAGAAAATAGTTGATAAGTATAAAGACGCCATATGTTTCATGGTGGAAACTGACTGTACTTGCATGGAAGCAGTTGAGCCAAGAATCAAATGGATTCATCCACTTGGCTATCAAGTTGAAGAACATGTGTTGGAAGGATATGCACAAGTTCTTTTGTCAGCACCTAAAAATCCAAATGAACCAAGATGGGGCACATACAGAGAGAAGACAAATCAAGTTGATTATGTCTTATATAGTGCATGTAACAAGAGGAAGGCATCAAGGATTACATCCAATATCCTTAAAGTTCATGGGGTCACACCAGAAGACCTAGATAAAGCTAGGGAAGCTAAGATTGCAAAAGAAGTCAAGAAAACCCCTGCAGAAGTGAAAATAGAAAATTTTGATGACATTCCCAAGAAGAAGAAGAAGAATAAATCTGATGAAGGTACATCTGCACCATCAACCACTATTGAATTGGATTCCTCTCCACCATCAATACAAAGAAAGATGACCAGAAGAAGGATTAAAGTTCCCACAAGTCACCCATCCTCAAGGACAACAAGGAGCAAGGTAAAGAACATTCAAGCCCCTCCTGAGGTAGGATTTAGACCTAGTCTGGCAGTCTTAAGGAATAGAATTATTAATGAAGGTAAACTTGACTCTATTAAGAATGTCTATGACAAGTACCAAGAGATATATAAATTATAAATTCATTCTATGATTATCTCACATATGATCAAGTTTAAGAGGATTGTACTGGAACTCAAGAGAGTCATACCAGACAAGGTATGGAACATACTAGACCTATTGAAAATACAAGCAATAGAGGAAGATATGAGGATTAGAGAAGAAACATTAGATAGTCTTCTCCCTATTTTCTCACATGATGAGAAAGCTATATTGTTGGATTTGGTAAAATCTCATCTCAGAACCAAAACAAGAACTCTTCATATTATGAACAAAGAGTATGAACTGGTTGGTGAAGAGACTCAGAAAGCATTTGAGCGAGTATTTCTAGATAGAAATATTTTTCCATCAATGGCACCTATAGCAAAGGTGACTCCAGTCCCTCCCAAATAGGTTAAATAACCAGTGATTCTAAATGCGCCTATGACAGATCCACAAGATTCAGTGCCCATAGTTTCAACACCTTCTGATACAGCCAAAGATTCAGAAGAAACTATTGTGATCGATGATTTTAAGATATCCATGACAACTTATGAAAATGACATGAACAAATTTGAAAAATAAATTTTCAGTACTAAAGATACAAAGAAGGTATGCACGGATAATACTTCCTTACAGCAAGATGAAGCTCCTCCTAAAGATTCAACAAACTTGAATAATGAGGAAGACAATCAATCTAATGAACCACCTGTTATGGAGATCCCAGTAAAAAGTGAGTGTATGGATACTAGTCAAAATGCTATATTCACTCCATCCATTCAACCATCAACTTCATTGTTGTTAAGTTTGACACCTGACTCAGCAAGCCTAGATGCATGGGGAGAAGAAGATTTGATCAAGATCAGTGTCTTAGCTATGGAGAAAGCCAAAGAGAAAAAAGTTATGAGAAACCCTCTCCTTTTAGAGTCAATAAACATCTTGAATGACCTATTACCAGCAGATAAGAAAGTGGCTAAAATTCAGTCAGTTGATGATGTAGATAGCATCCTAACAAGCTTCAAAGTACACTTCACAAGTCTAGTAGACTCAACTACTAGAACTGCAGAGGAAAATTACAAAAAGGAAAGATTGGATGAATTGATAAAGAACTTCTCTTTAGATCTCAATTCATTGAAGATTGGTCAGACTATTCTAAAAGAGTTGGCATCAAAAGGCAGGAAAGTAATAGCAAATTGCATGGATATAGGCAAAATCACCTCTGAGTGTTAAATTATAGCATCGAATTGATATATATATATATATATATATATACACATGCGATATGTTATTAATATTATTATTATTATTATATTTATTAATATATGTTATATGTTATTAATATTAATAATATTAAATGTAATTAGTAATCGCTGTTTATAACAGTCGATGTTTACTCAATCGATGAAGTGTTATCGAGTTTCATAATAATCACAGCCACTATCATATACGATAACCATTAGTTAATGGTTATCGTAACACATTGTTAATGTGTTACAATAACCATTAACTAATGGTTATCCAACACATTCGTATATCATCTGCACTCTTTTGAAATAGTGCCAGCCTACATGGCTATGTAGAGGCATGGCTCAACGTGGCTTTAGACACATAGAGTCATGACTCTACACAGTCGTGTCTCATAGTTTACATATTAATATTAAATGGTATGGGCTATGAAAGACAATCAATAACAGTGGCATTGTCTTCTCTCAGCAGCATACTAACAATCAGTATTATTATATATATAATATATATATATATAATTAGTATGAATATATATATACAGCATCATACATTTATCATTGTAAGATTTTCTCTATTACGATCATAAAATTAACATGGCATCAGAGCCTCAATAGAAGGAAATCTCTCAAGACTAAAATTTATATTACTGATTGTTTTAATATATATAAAAATAAAATGGCCAACAGTATGAAAGTAGAAGACAGACTCGAAGGAGCATCTAATTTCTTCTCATGGAAAATTTGAATTCTTACCTTTCTTGAAGAACTAGAATTAGAATCTTATGTTGAAGAAAATACAAGCGTGCCGGAAGAAGAAACAAAAAAAGAAACTTGGAAAAGACATAACAACAAAGCCAAGAAGATTATAATTGATTCAGTAAAAGATCATATTCTCCCCTCCATAGCCAGACTCAGAACTACCTATAAATTATTCAAAACCATCCAAGAAACATTTGAGATTAACAATACAAGCAGATTTCTCACCCTCAAACAACAACTACTAAATCTCAAAATGAATAAAGGGGAAACCATTACATCTTACTTTCTTCAGATTTTAGAACTAAGGGATCAACTATCCACCATTGAAAATAATATTGATGACATGGAGATAACATTAATAGCCCTTAGAGGATTACCCATCACATGGGAATCATTTATTCAATGTGTAACAAGACGTTCCTCCCTACCCAAGTTTGATCAGCTAAAGAATGATTGCACTCAAGAAGAATCTTGATTAATATCAAGAGGAATTGGACCTACTAAAGGGAATGAAATTCAAGCTCTTCAAATTCATAATCACTGAAACTCCAAAAGCAATAAAAGGAAGTTTAAACATAAGAAAGGAAATTCTAACACTAATTACGTAGGAAATTTCAATAAACATCACAAAAATTGAGACTTCTCTAAAATGCAATGTTTCAAATGTGATAAGTTTGGTCATACTCATAGATACTGTCCTGAGAAGTAGAAAATCCAAGAAGCACTAGCAGAAGTAAAAGGAGCAGAAGTATCATTATTCTTCCTGGCATTATCAAGTGAAGTTAACTCAAATAAAAATACTTGGATAATAGACAGTGGAGCTTCTTGACATATAACAGGATTCAAAGATCAATTTGAAACTCTAGAAGAAGATTCCTCCAAAGAAGTCACTATTGGATACAACTCCACCTATCCAGCAAAAGTAATTGGGACCTGTTCAATCAAATTGAAAATAGGAGTAACTCTACAGTTAAAAAATGTTCTATTTGTACCAGGCATAAAAAGGAACCTGGTCTCCATTTCAGGTTTAGCTGATCAAGGCTATCATGTTACATTTCAAGAAAACAAAGTGTTATTATGGCCTAAAAACACTAACCTTAAAAATGCCATTTCAATAGGGTACAGAGATGGGAGTCTATACAAATTATGTAATAGTCATCAAACAACCTTAAGTCATGAAGTAACAAGTTCTAATCAACTATGGCACAGAAGATTAGGACACCTCAGATTTTGTACTCTTCCCTCCATAGGTAAAATCACTACAGGTATACCCAATCTAAAATCTGATCATATTGGAACTTGTAAAGGATGTGCCCTAGGAAAAATATCAAAAAATCATTTTCTTCCATTGAACGTAAAACCAAGGATTTACTAGAATTCATTCACACAGACTTATGTGGACCCATGTCAACTATCTCACTAGGAGGATATTCATATTATGTGACCTTCATTGATGAATACTCTAGAAAAACTTGGATCCAATTTCTTAAACTAAAAGAGTCAAATGAAGTATTGTCTAAATTCAAATAATTTAAAGCATTAGTGGAAAATCAAACTGGGAAGAAAATAAAAATTCTAAGATCAGATAACGGAGGTGAATACATCTCTGAAAACTTTAAAGATTTCTATATTTCTATTGGGATTAAGAGGGAGTATACTATACCATATAATCCTCAACAAAATGGAGTAGCTGAAAGAAAAAATAGAACTATTATTGAAGCTGCCAAAGCTATGATGCATGATCAAAACCTTCATACCTAATTCTGGGCCGAAGCATGCAACACCGCTGTATACATTCAAAATAGATGTCCCCACTCAATTTTAGAAAATGTTAGACCAGAAGAAACCTTCACAAGGAAGAAACTAGATCTAAGTCATCTAAGAATTTTTGGATGTCCATTATATGTACACATTCCTAAAGAAAAGAGAACCAAACTAGAACCCTTTGGGAAGAAAGGGATATTTGTTGGTTATAGTGAAACTACTAAAGGATATAGGATATACATACCAGGACAAAAATCAATGGACATTAGTAGAGATGTAAAATTTGAAGAAGACATAGCTCTCAAAAACTCCACACTTATAGAAGAAGGATCAAATGAGAATTAGAGGGAGAACACTTCTGATACTCAGAATCAGAGGGAGAATATTCAGAACACTGAGAACACACTTCAAAATGATGAAGATAACATTATTGAGAATCAAAGAGAAAACATTATAAATGTTCCCTCATCCAATCTTGAAGAGGTTGATATTCCTAACAACAAAAAAAGGCCACTACGGGCAAGAAAAATGTTTGAATAATATAATATTGAACCAGATGAGATATTTAGAGAAAGGAAGAGAATGAGAAATTAGAAATGCTATCTTGCACTTATGGTTGAGCTCACAAAATCCAAACCTCCTAATATTAAAGAAGCCTTAACATGTCAAGCCTAGAAAGATGCAATGATCAAAGAATATCAATCCATAGTCAAGAATAATATTTGGGAAGTAGTACCAAGACCCAAAGGAAAGTCGGTTGTCTCCTCAAGATGGCTATTCAAAATCAAATATGCTTCAGATGACAGTATTGAAAAACATAAGGCCAGATTCATAGCTAGAGGGTTCTCTCTGTATGCACCCTAAAATGGTCGCCTAGACTTTGGGCCCCCATTTCTCAATTTATCAAATCCCTGAATCAATATTTTCAAATATCAACAATATCAATTATATCAATTTCCTTGATCAAATCATAAT